>VXBJ01005103.1:2380677-2428322 GCA_013400055.1 Nycticryphes semicollaris
AGGGGGGTAATGCATTTCTTTTACAGTTTTATTGGCCTTGGGTACAGGTCAGTAAGTCCCACACTCACACACGCGCGTACAAACACGTGCTCACGCACAATCTGTCAGAGCTGGGAGGCAGCCCCTGTAAGTCGAAGGTTTAATGAGTGCCCGGCACTGAGCTAACAAGGTTTTCAAACAGTGGCTAACAAAAACCAGGGATCAGGGAGACGGCGGTCGGTGCCAAGATATTTGTTTTAATATTAACAAGGGCTGAATTCAGGCAATAAAAGACAAGGAGGAAAATAATATCTTCTGAAAGTGCTGAAAGCCAAGCAGCTCAATATATTTGAAACAACATATGTGTTTAAATGAGAGAGATTTTTTTTTTTTCTCTTTTTTTTCCTGGATAAGAAGGAAAAGCCATGAATACGAAGGAGAAGCAAGTGGTTAGCAACGCAAAAATGTCAGCAAATATGCACATAGCTGAATTCATTTGCTACGCTACGTGTCATTAAAATGTGACATCATATTAGCTGCGGAGTCTTTTTTTAGTACAACGGCCCGGATCCCCTGGGGAGAGTGATGCTACATTCCCACAAAGGTCAGGGTAAGATAGTTGAAGAAGAATGCCCATTTTCAGTACTACTGAGGATCTGGCTCTCTGATACTAACCCACTGCCTAGATAACTAAAAAAACATCAAGTCCTTCACAACTCTTTTGAGGCTCTTTTTGAGGATTTTAGGATCTAGGCTTAGGGCTTTAAGACATTCCGATGGCGGGTGACCTAGAAAGGGATCAGAGAAGAGAGTACACCAGTAACAGGCACTGAGAGGTTGATGAGGATGGTGAGAGGTATCCTACACCTTACACAGGAGAAGAGAATAAATAGATTAGGACTCCTCAGGGCTGAAAAGTTATGACTGAGGAGCGATATGCTAGAAGGCTGTATAATTACAAATAATGTGGAGAAGGCAAACAAAGGATTTGTGTTCTTTTATAGCATAAAAAATCAGAGCCCCCTCAATTAAATTGTAAGTCTTTTGAGGACTTATTTATGCCTATGCTGAAGGACATACGTAACACATACACAGTACTACATACTACACAGCTCAGTAGTGAAATGTACCTCTGGAGGTCAAGAGCACTACTGAGGCTGAAAAACCATATACACATTAATGGAAGAGAGATGACCTGTCAGGCAATAAACACGTCAGCCTGGGTGCAATCTTTCACTCAGGAAATCCTTAACCTCCCGACGCCTGGAAACTGGGATGATCGAAAAAGGTAATGTTTACCTCAGGCCGGCTCTGCTTTTTTTTATACTTGTAAAAACAAAACGACTGCCCCTGCACCTCACTGATGCAATGATTAGGAAGAGAGGCAGGAGCAATTCCTTCCATTACGCTCCCGACTCTAACCCCTACAAGTAAGTGTGACACCACCGTGTCACCCCAACGCGTTCCTTTTGATTAACACCAGAAGGGGAACAGCAGTTTCAAGCTCTGCGTTTTGCTTTCTCATGCAGTAGGCAAGTTCTCCTGAGTTTATTTTTAAAAGCTAAAACCTTCAGAAATATACTGAATGAAATATACTTAATTTGTACTTTGAAGAGTTACCAAGTGAAGTATAAAGAATGGCTCTGATCTCGACCACAAACGGAACCAACTTTCACAAGTACCATTATCGGAACCCGGATGAAAACCCAAGAAATTCTCAGTCAGACAAAGGCAGCAGCACAGAGTAACCTCCTCATCCCGAGGCTGCTCAGTTGGTTTTGTGCATATTGCAATACCACAGATTAGGGAAAACTGGAGGAAAAGTTGGAAGTCACAAATTCAATGCCCTATTTTACATTTTATTTTAATTTTGCCAGCTGAAAAGCGTTTCAGACCGAAATTTGAACCATCGTGACCTGTAAACCTAAATTCACCTGAAGTTCGGTATTGTATCCCATGTACACTCAAACTCTACTTAATTCCAGTTTACCATCTAATCTGCAATATCCAGTTACAGATTCAAACCCTCACAGCAACGCTGACTTACAGCAGTTAAGGATCTGGTCAGTGTATCATCAGAGAACGATCTTTATTTCTTCATTCCTTTCCTGCTCCTCCACTCAAAGGTGGGTAAACAGATAAGGTGGGAAGGTGGGAAAGGCACTGCCAGTTGTCCTTCTGGTTTAATCACAGAATCACAGAATCTCAGGGATTGGAAGGGACCTTGAAAGCTCATCCAGTCCAATCCCCCTGCCAGAGCAGGAACACCCAGAGTAGGTCACACAGGAACGTGTCCAGGCAGGTTTTGAATGTCTCCAGAGAAGGAGACTCCACAACCTCTCTGGGCAGCCCCTTCCAGTGTTCCCTCACCCTCACTGGGAAGAAGTTTTTCCTCATATTTAAGTGGAACCTCTTATGTTCCAGCTTGTACCCATTGCCCCTTGTCCTATCATTGCCTGTCACTGAGAAGAGCCTGGCTTCATCCTCCTGACACTCACCCTTTACATATTTATAAACATTAATGAGGTCACCCCTCAGTCTCCTCTTCTCAATGTCTTTTCAAAATACTGTTTGTCAAAATTTCCCCCCAAATCCCAACACTCAAGCCATCAAATACCTCTCAAAGATTAAAGTCAAAGCTGACAAGGCAGCAACTTCATCCATAATTTAAACAAAATTTGGTTATCCCAAATCTATAATTCAAATACAAAACTATGTAATTTCTATCTTCTTACATGGATGTAACAGCTGGAAACTACCAGAAGTAGTGACAGATGTCCAAATGCCTTTGAAAATAAATGCCTTAGGAAAGTACCAGGGATTAAATAGAATGAATTTAAATCAAATTCTTAGATCAGTCCGAGTTCAGCAACCTTTTATTTCTACAGTTATGCTACAAAGAAAATGGAAATATCTAGGACGTGATGTAAGTGAAGCCTGAGGCATTTGCAACAGCTGATGTGCCATTAGGCCACTGGAAAAAAAATCTGTAAAAGGAGAAGGATCTGGAAGAATCACTGAACAAGTGGAGAAGGAGAAACCTTTTGTGATCTGCTAATGTGAGCAGCAGGCTAGAGAAAAGGAAAAGAGCTGGGAACTTTTCCTGCCCATCTGATAGCATAGTAAGAATCACATTTATATGAAAGGTCTATCTGCACTCAGAAACAGGAATTCCAGATGGAAAGTTTTCTGCAGTAGCTACTGAACTTTAAATTTACATCTCATTCACAAATTATTCCATATCAAATTTTAAACTATAAATTTTTAAAACTAGACACTGTCCTTTTTTGTGATTTTACTGCTCTTGCCACAAGGGAGGCCTGGTCTAGGATGGGCACATATGGACACTGGAACAGTGAATAATCATTAATTCAGTGTATCTGTCTCCTTACCTATTTTTATGAGACAGAACTTTGTTCTTCATTTCCTGCTTTAACCTGTTGTACAACATCATTCTTCTGCTGCACTGGATCATCAAAGCTGGCTTCCACTTTTAAAGAGTTTTGAAAACCGACAACATAAGCAACTGCTTTTCTCTGCCATTCCTAAGAAGACACTCTGAAACCCATGGCTTTCCCCAGACCGATCCTCCCTTTGAATCCCAAACATGAAGACAGCTCCTGACACTAAAGGGCAGGATGTTTTAGAAGCAAGAAGTGGAAAGATTTCTGAACAGCATGAAAACGACGTGTTTAAAGCTCACCACCCCAGAAGGTCACAGAGAGAGATGAATGAGGCTGGGCACTAATGAAAGGCTTGGGTCCTCTTACTACCAAGGAGATAACGACTGCACTAATCAGACCAAGCTTTGGGGCACAAACTGTCTGTCTGTGGGATGTATCTGCCATGGGTTACTCGCCAAAATAGGATTCTTTCTCTTTCCCCCCCTCTCCCACCTCGTTAAGCTTTGAACAATTAGCCTTCCACAGGAACTGTCATCCAGTTCTTTCTCCAGTGGTGGGCACCAGTCAGTGCCAGGAACACTGGACCCAATTTCTTCAGAATGTGTGGTTTCTGCAGCTGAGACTTTCCAGCCTGACACTAACGAGGACGATGCACCGGTGGGACCTATGGAGGCTGGAAAACAGCTCAGCCCTCAACGCACTTGAATCCAGAATGCTCTTTGCAACACACATAACCTTTGAAATAAATCTATGGCAGCCTTGTAAAAGATCACATTTCCAGTAGAGCAGACTCCAAAATGTTTGTCACTGTCAACCCTCAGCATTTCTCTCTGCCCCACCCTCCCCAGCCAAGTGTTCACTGGAAACACAACAAAGGTGATGCAGTCACACAAACCAGCTACAGACCCATTTATCATTGTTTTATGGACCACCACTGGTCCATAAACCACAGTTTAGGATTTGCTGGCCTAAAGCATCCCAGAAAAGCTAGGAAATAGCAACTAAACTATCTGTGGATTTAAACTCCGAGAATAATAGCTTTGGCAAATCTCACTCTTCTTTTTTTTTTTTTTTTTTCTATGTCCATAAATGCTCTACCAACAAATTGTGACTTAGTTTATTTATTAGTCACAATTGCTGGTCAAATAGAATCCACATGTCTCTAGACTTTGCTAGCATAAAAAATCATGATCTCAGTGTCTCTGCTAACGTGAATTGGAACAGTCACTGTGTCATTTCGAGTAGGTAAAGATCCTATTCAAATCAGAGCTCTGGGCTGCTGGTCAGTCTCCGACAGTTTTACAAGCAAATCCTTGTCAGTAGTTATTTTCTGTCTTTTATTGTAGAGAAACAGGGGCAAAATGGTTTGATTTGATGACTGTTTGCCTACTGAAGTGATGAATAATTTGTCCGTTAGAAGACTTGCTCACTGGAAATCAATGTCAGACGTGATGTTGCTGTCTGAGAGATCCTCCTGGATTCAATTCCTTACTGGTACATCTAAGACATTTATCTTGCAATTGTTAATTTTTTAAATTGGCATTTATGGCCTTCATCCAGTGTTCCCCTGGCAGCTAACTAGATGCCACACCTGCTCAAAAAGGTTGGGTTTTGCTTAAAATAATTGTTATGATGAAGCTGAAACACTCCGTGACTATTTAGATGGTGCCAAATTACAAGCTGTGGTGGTTTTGCCTAGTTTTGCTTTACAAGTCATAATACTCCAGATAATATGCCTACTTTCATTGCAGCTTCTCAGCATGTTCTGGGAGTATCTTGAATATTTACTGGTATCTTCATAATAATGAAAATGTGAATATGCTTCCACGTGCGAGTGTTAACGGTGAAATCATTGCCCCCTGCATCCACGCTGTAACTCAGTGCCTTATGCAGGGCTGGCACTTAATCCAGAGCATAGAATTGGGAAACCAGAGCCAGAAAAGGGAGAAAAATTATTCTAGAAAGTGGTAAAAATATTCAGTAAGGCAGGTCTTCATCTTGGTCTGCTATTTCCTTCTGGGTCTATAACAGGACACAGCAATGCTGGCCTGTATTGCTTTATATTCCAATACTTCCTCGACCAGTTTGGTACCAGTAAACAGCACAGCACATGGAAAATAGCATTTCAATACTTCAAACATCCCATAATATGTGACCACATAAAAGTTGTTGATCAGAGCAGAAAATGGCCCTGTAAATTTTCCACAAATTTTCCATGGTTCTGGCTGAAAAAAGAAGGGAGAAAGTTTTGATATCGTTGTAGAGCTTGGGGTTGGGTTTTGGGCTTTGTTTTTTTTTAAATCCAATTCTGTAGTTTCCTTTCTGGCAGAGAGATGAAATATGTGAGCCCAGAAGGTTTTTGGCATTTTTTAAAATGACTGAATTATCATCATCATCATTATTATTATTATAAGCTCTGGTGATATGGGACAGCAAGAGGAATGCTTTGTTACTTGAATTTTGATTACAGGGTAAACATAGTTATGAAATCTTGTAAGTTGTTCTTGGAGCTACATCCTCACTTTTTGATTTACGTTTTATCCCCTCGTTTCTTAGTTAAACATTAATGCAACAAAAAATGAGCCTGAGAAGAGCCAAAGTCAGGTTGAAATAAAACTGTATTTGTTTCTGGTGGTGCCAAGGGATACAGGAGCCCCGTAACACCAAGAATTGCACAGACACATAACAAGAATCCTGGTTCCAAAGAAGTGTGTGTGAGGTCAGGAAGGTGAAGGGCAGAGCTGGGAACAGAAGCTTTATCTCCTGACATCCAGCCCAGTGCGTTTTTCCCATCTTCAAATTCCCTTCCCTGTTTTTCCACTGGAGCAGCCTGGGGTCAAACCAGTCCAATGGGTTCTCTCTAAGAGCACTCAATGCCACGTGTTCCCGAGAGACATTTTGATCCGAAATCCCTTATAAGAAAAGAATTGTTAAAATGTAAAGACCTGACTGCCTTCTGCCAGGCTTTCTCACTCGACTTGTCTTTTCCTGCCCCATTGCTGTTTTCTTCTTTCTCATTTCAACCTCAAGAAAAGCTGCAGGAATGTAGGCTGCTCCTCTTAACGACTGTCACAAGAAAGAGTTCCCGCTGCAGATGGTGCCTGGCACAAAGGCTGGCTGCTCCCAGTGGTCCTGCCATTCCCACACAAAGGGTCAGTTTTGGACAAATCCAAGTTTCTCCTTTCTGAGCTATTTTCCAGCTTCTCTTTGTACCCAGAAGTTAGAAGAAGTGAGATTTCCACAGGACCGAAAAGCCAGAAACTTACTGTGAGATTTATGGCAGTCACAAGAATTTGCCATTTGTTTGGTTTGCTGAGCTGCACTGAATCACACTGGAAAAAAGAAAAGAAAGGAAAAATGGGCAAAAACAAACAATCAGCTGATGGCATCAGCTTTCAGATAATTCTAACTTTGAACCAGATTGCTGTAAGTAGCTTAGTTTAAATATATGTTCACTGCAAATGGGCAAAACTGGGCTATGGGAGTTGATCTCTGCAGTCTCCTTGAGCCCCTTGGGAGCACAGGAAGGACATGGACCTGTTGAAGCAGAGCAAGAGGAGACCCCAAAGATGCTGGCAGGGCTGGAGCACCTCTGCTTCTCTGCTGTGAGGACAGGCTGAGAGAGTTGGGGGTGTTCAGCCTGGAGAAGAGAAGGCTCTGGGGAGACCTTAGAGCCCCTTCCAGTCCCTAAAGGGGCTACGGGAGAGATGGGGAGGGACTCTTGATCAGGGAGGGGAGCCATAGGATGAGGGGAAGTGGTTTTACACTGGAAGAGGGGAGATTTAGGTGAGACCTTAAGAAGAAATTCTTTGCTGTGAGGGTGGTGAGACACTGGAAGAGGTTGCCCAGAGAAGCTGTGGCTGCCCCATCCCTGCAGGGGTTCAAGGCCAGGCTGGATGGGGCTTGGAGCAACCTGGTCTGGTGGGAGGTGTCCCTGCCCAGGGCAGGGGGTTGGAACTCCATGATCTTTAAGGTCCCTTCCAACCCAAACTATTCTGTGGTTCTATGATCATTACACATGCATTTACAAGTCATGAAACATTGATTCTTCTAGAAACAGTGGGTGATCAAGTGTTAGGAAGTTCCTTGCTTTCCTGCATGCACCGAAGTGAATAAATTTATTTTATGCTTCAGTTTCCCCAGTAATGAAATTGAGCTCCTAGTACTGTTCTGTTCTGCTGGGGATGCAAGCACGAGAGACTCAGTGTTGCTCAGAGAGTACAGCCACTGGGATCAGCTAATTCAGAAGCGTTTCTTGCTTTAAAAGGGTAGCTGAGGTAAAACCATCCAGCCCTGGTTTTGGGATTGGCCAGGGATCTAAGCCTCATCACAGCTCCAGCGTCAGAGCTGAGGCGGCAGCGGCAGCTGGGCCAGGACCGTGGGCTCCAAGCTCACTGCAGAGGTCCTGCCTCTGGTTTTGGTTTGGGTTCATCTCCATTGGACCCAAACCAATAGAAGAAAGCGAGGAAAGATGCAGAGCTGGCCAGGGAAGCACAGACATTGTGGTTGCAAGAGCAGAAGAAGAAACCTGACTGTTCCGGCTCAAAAATGAGAAAGTCTATTTTAATTTATACAGTCTAAAGAGCCTGGACTTGGCATATGGCTCATCTGTAGGAGAAGGGCATTGAAACACACGTGTGACTATCAGTTCCCTGCTGTTGTGTGTCCATCAGTAAACTCCCAGTGTGGGCATGTACGTTGTCTCCTTTTATCCTGCCCTTCTGTTTCTGAAAGCTGCCACCCTTTCTCCACCGGTCCCACACAATCCATACACAGCTCAACGTGCAGAGTGGAGACCTCTCTGTGATTTTTCTCCTCCCTCTGGGAATTTTGCAGCCCCATCCCGGGCTTGTCCGGCTCCATCTGAAGCTCTTCCCCTTATAAACCACTAACAGCAAAACCGCTGCAGGCGCAGAACTTTGTTGATTCTTCCTGTGCCGTAGCAGGGTGCACACGGGGGCCACAGAAAACCCCATGCAAGGATTAGCTACATCAGCCCACTGGAAAAAAAAAAACAAAAAACAGAAGGAAATGAGGTTGTTATTTTGCAAAAGACCTGAGCTGTCAATGAAAGCTCCCGGGACCTTCCTGTCGAGCTCCCGTCCCTCGGCTGTGAAGGGCCATTCGTTGCAGCCAAAGTGATGGTAGAAGGACGGTGCTGGTGGTTTTAAACTCTTTTGCCAGCTCAACAGAAAATCTCACTTCTTTTTTTTTTTGGTTCTTTTCTTCATTTCCCCCCCAGGCCTTTGCCTCCCAGGAGGTTTTTGGGGAGGAAGAAATAAAAAAAAAAAAATGTGGAAGGACCCTCCCTCCAAATGTTTATTAAAACAAAACAATAACAAAAGACTACAGATTCTAAATGAAATATAAACAGCAATATTAACTTTTTTTCCAGTTTGGGGGAAAATATGCACAACTGTTTATAGCTAAAATTTCCCAGATGGCATTTCAGAGCTTGCTGTTCTTCTGGCACTTCCTGTCACGAAGGCAGGGAAAAGAAAAAGGATTTTTATAGGCCCTTAAAAAGTAAATGATATGAGTCAGATAGTGCCTATGTGTGCATATATTAAATCAGTTAATTCCCCGAAATACAGCTAAGCCAGACCCAATCAGCTCAGTGAAATGGACTGTGAGACCAGTGGCAATATTTCTCTTGTTTCAGCAGCCAGTCGTTGGGTAGTGACAGTTACTCCACGCATTTAGACCGGTGCCTGGAGTCCCAGGACTGCAGGAGGAAAGATCATGATGAATATTTCTCAAGCAAGAAGGGATGAAATAATTTTTTCAAAAGGTATTCAAATTTTCTTTGATACCCTGAGACTGGTGGAACTGGACTGAAGTATATTTTAAGCACAGCTCTTTTACTTGGGGACTGAGAAGGTATGAAATGCAAGATATTTTTTCTAAGGCCAAAAGGAGCAGCCAAACCATTAGAGCCTCTAATTTCCAAGGGTTTTTTCCAAGGTACTGTGAAACCTGCAAGGTAATGCTCCTGTTCCAGGAGTCGGTAACAGAAGCATCTTTTCCACTTTTGCTACTAACACCACGGGTTTGACAACACTTTTTTGCTGAAATTTGAAATTGCCCATTATAATTAATTTATCCGCAAACTTAAAGCCAAGGTTCTTCACGCGCACGTGAGCTTGAAAAATTAATGCTTTGCTGTTCTTTAGGACCTTCTGATCCAGGTGCAAAGGCAAACTGTTGGATTCTGAGACTTCCCACAGGTGGGAATTCCTATCCTGCTGTACAACACGACAAAAGGAGGCAAGACCTGTCCTGGCCTGCAAAGCAAATTTGTTTCCTTTTCCTGAAAGTGGAAAGACCTTGGAAAGTCGCTCAGGCCTACATCTTCAGAAGTATCAACCCTTTAATTCCATGGGAAACTTATCTTGAAGAACCCAAAAAACTCTTAGGATCCTTAGGAAATCAGGCCCAGAACAGACATTGCTAATCAGAACTACCCAGGAAGGCAGCCAAAATCCCAGTTACGTTAAAAAAAAGTTATTCCTCTCTGTTTGTGCTTCCCCCAAACATCTGTAAAATTAAGAAAGATCTAAATCATCACCTGTTTTATTGAAAACACATAAATCAGATACAGGCAACTGGAGTCATGTAAGTACTTGAATGGCCACAAGTACGAAGCCACAAGGACATTGAGTTCTACACCCAAGTTACAGCAAGCCCAGCAGAAATCCAGACTGGCTACCGATGCTCTGCTCGGGCTCCAATTCTCTGTTTTCATTGTGGAATTAGGGTCTCTCTGCCACCTCAAGGCAGAAAGAATTGTGTTTTCTCCTTTCCTTTCGGCCACAGTCAGCGTTGAGCAGGGCTGAGGGTGGTTTTGCATTCCCTTTATTTGAATTCAGTGATAAACCATGGTGTTAAATGTTAATAATCAGCTGCTCTCTGCTCTAAAAGCACTGGGGAAAAACAAAAGCACATGAGTTCCTTCAAAGATAAGTCTAACTTTTATGAGTACCTTGAACTAAAACCAGAAGTGGTTTATCTGCATTGTGTTTGTAACTTGGAAGAGCTACTGAGATGTAAGAAGCACAGCTTTTCTAAAGTACTTATTAACACTGTGAAGTGTGAAGCAGTGAAATCCCTTCTAGTTTTGGGCCAACCCCACAAAACTCTTTTCCAAAACAAATGAGGAAAATACGAAATGAATTTGTGTTTCCTTGTGTCCCGTCATTTCAATTTGGCAATTCTATTTTTATTGTTATTTCAAGGAACATCAAATAATCACAGTTACAATGACAAGCACAGCGTGGCTACGAGGAATGTAATCTATAGAACTGACCACTGTAAAGAGCACAGGCCTGAGGGCAGTAACATCCAGACCAGAAACCTGACAAGGAAAGTCCTTGGGTTAAAAGTCAAGAATCTCTTTATTGGGATTCAATGAGTGTTCCCCACTCAGTGAATATATTTTGTACTCAGACAGCTCTGTGGCTTTAGGGGAGCCCCTTTGACTCAGGACCTGCTGGTCCTGAGGCCGGGACCTCGCTCTACACCGGAGTTAATTATTCTAATTAAGACTGCAACTGGGAAATACGTGAGCGTTGTGGCTGTGGCTGCCTATAAAAGCACTGGTCCTTCAACAGTGGAGCCAGATTTCGGGGTCACTGTGGAGTGTCCCATTGGGAACTGTCAAGACTGAGACGAGCCAACATGAGGCAACAAGTTCCACGTGACAACGAATCGTCTCCTGTGGCATAATATTTCTCCACATTTTCATTTTAAAAAGATCTTCTCTTTCACAGTTGGCTACATACTCTGAGAAGATACCCTGAAAAGAGGTGTCTGTGTGAGAATTCATAAAAAAACAGCCCAAAGAGATGTGTGAAATTGCCCTCTTCTCCCTAGCAGCAAGGTAACTATTCCAGCAAATTCTGGAGCTGCCTCACTGTTCAGAGTAGAGTCACGATACACTGAATTCACAAAATTCATTGACTTGGATGGAAACATAATGTAGCCCTTAATGGTGGGACAGAACAACAGACAGGACACATCCTAAAAACAAAGTGAGAGAGATCAACACTACAGCACATCTGCATTTATTACTTGTAGTGGCCTTTGCATGTTCAAAGCAAGAGCAGCCATAGCACCTAAAGTAGCACCTTCCTGCTAATAAGATGTACTAACTCTTCAAATCCAGGTTTTTCTTTCCCCTCAAGCTCCCCATTATATATCCTACACACTGGTACAAAGCTCCTAACTCTAATTTTAGTACTAGAATCCAAATAATCCCGATTTGGTAAAGCAAGCCATTAGATCTGACCATCTTACTCTGGAAAAGAGAACTGAAAAAATACTAGTACCCTCTGCTATACAAAATTTAGACACTTCCTTTTGCTAGTGCAGTATCTCATTTCTCTCTCCCTTTTTCTCTTTTTTGAATACTGGCAATTCTCTCTCTTGTGGTTACTGTAATTTCTGCTTTGAATGCTTCCCTCCAAGCTAAACTGGCCAGGCTTTTGATTTTGCCTTGTTTTGTTCTTGTTTAAATGGTGTATTGGAAACTTCCAGATGTCAATATTCTTGTAAAATTTTATCTTGGAACAGCCCTTCCTAACATTCACTTCAAAACCTCAGCATTCCTCCAGCGCTGATTTACACTGCGGTCCCCTGGCTGGAGAGTGTGCCGCCAGACCAGGAGAGTCACAAATCACTCTGTCCCTTGCCATTACGGCCACTTGTCCCTTGTAAACAGCAGTTGGCCACAGCGAGGGAGGTCACTGGCCCATCTGGCCCCAAATTCCACATTCAGCTGCAGCATATGTCACAAAAGAAGGCAGAAAAGTCCTGGTCACAGCCAGTGTTACAAGACTGCATGTGACTGGGGATGAGGAGTCATAGACTAGAACCCTGGAATCATAGAATTGCCCAGGTTGGAAAGGTCATCCATCAACCTAACTCTGATAACAACCATCACTAACTGGTGTCCCTCAGCACCACATCTACCCAGCTTTTAAATCCCTCCAGGGATGGGGACTCCACCCCTTCCTGGACAGCCCATTCCAAGGCTTATTATACCTTTCTGTGTAAACAGGTTTTCTGATCCTCCTGGTGCAACTTGAGGCCGTTTCCTCTTGTCCCATCGCCTGTGACTTGGGAGAAGAGACCGACCCCCCCTGGCTACACCCTCCTTTCAGGGAGTTGGAGAGAGCCAGAAGGTCTCCCCTCAGCCTCCTCCAGGCTGAACACCCCCAGCTCCCTCAGCCCCTCCAGACAAGAGAGGAGACCCCTCTCCTCTCCAGACCCCTCACCAGCTCCGTTGTCCTGAAGAGGAAAGAGGAGTTAAACTCCACCTTATCCCTGAGGATGAGTGTGCACCTCTGGGAAAGAGATACGATATTTCTTGAAACTCTTTGATTTACTAATATCCTGTGAAATGGTACTGTCCAAATGAACAGCCAACCCTTCTACTGAGTCTTGATCAGGTCCAGAGGGCAATTGCGCTGCCAAAATGCTGTTCAACTTGAGCTGCAGCGATGTGTCCCGATGAGCAGTGATGGGCTCTGGGTTTGTGCCTCAGAGTAGAAATGACAGCAGACAGTTTCTAGTCCTGTTTCTGATGCCCCGCTCCTCTCAGCTCTGTCCCCCACCACCTATGGTCTTTTGGGGCAAGCAGTGAGTAACCATTGGCACAGATGCTGAGTTTAGCATGAAC
Source organism: Nycticryphes semicollaris (assembly GCA_013400055.1). Classification (NCBI taxonomy): domain Eukaryota; kingdom Metazoa; phylum Chordata; class Aves; order Charadriiformes; family Rostratulidae; genus Nycticryphes; species Nycticryphes semicollaris. The sequence continues at coordinate 2,393,740 of VXBJ01005103.1, forward strand.
AGAGATTAAAGCTCTTAACAATGAGCTAAGAGTGTTTATGGTGAGCTAAAACGGACTAGATGATCTTAAGGTTCCCTTCAAACTTAGACAATTATGTGAAAATGTTTTTGAAATAAATTCATCACTAAATATCAAAGAGATCATCACCACTGGTCTAGGGTTAGGGTTAGAGTTACACTTAGAATTTGCGACTACAGGAGCAAAAACCAAACTCCTTTTGCTCAGATTGCTAAGGAAACAAGGTTGACATGCTGGCATCTCTGGAGCAAACTATTTACTTTTATTCCTGGAGTGACTATAAGCTTCCACTTAAAGACAAACCACCTTGACAGAACCATGAGCTTCTCTTTGTACAGAGTCCAAGTTCGTGGGGCATTCCCCCAATATCACATACTCCACAGGTTCCACACCCGAAGACCTGGGTCCGTTTTAAAATATGCTATGAGCCTGATTATCATCACAAAACACCTTCACATCAGTGGAAAACCATTGCATCAGGTCAGCTGGTGAAAGGCAGCATAACCCCACCTTCAGGGAAATAAAGACAATGCCCAGAAATCAGGGATATATTCCACTGACTTCATTATCGAGGACACTAATAAAGTAAGTGGATTATATCTACAGCCTCCAATAAACAGTCACACCTGAGTGGAGTCAGCCCAGGCTGTAAATCTTCTCAGCTGAGGCTGGATCCATCACACACCCCAAATGAGGGGTGGAGGAGCTCCAGAGCATGGGAGAGAACCTGCCAGCAGAAACGAGTTTCCAAACGTAAGAGGATGCTGAACAGCTTGCAATGTGGCTTTCGGCAAAGCTTTAAGCACAGCAGAGATGATGGCAAAAAGCTGAGATATTTAAAAAACAAGACAATACTTTATAATACTAGCAGCCTTCTTTTGCCTAACAGAAAAGTAACTGAATGCAAATTTTAAAATACAATATAAATGAATTCTGATCAAAGGACTGAAATCATAAAAATGGGACTGAGCAGCGGGAAATTGACTGCCAGCTGTTAGCCTGAGCCACAACATAAATTATTTTGAAACATAATTACAAATAAAATAATAAACTGCCTTTCATGCAGAAATCACAAATTTGTAAGGAATCAATTAGAGTGATGAGAAAATAATTAATGTAATGAACTCTGTAAAGGCCATTCCCATGCACAAGATGATAGGGAACATCCAGGCAGTACGGGCCATGAGCATTCTGTGATTGCTTACGGAGTAGAAGTAATAGATCTGTCCATTCTCTCAGGAGTAAAAAGAAACCCCAGAAACCCAAAACCAAACCAACCAAAAAACACAAACAAAACATTTTGAAAAAAAAAAATAAGTAGAGTCTGAATTTGAAAATGTGGGAAAAGATGGACTTAATGTTTCTTAATTTATGTTAGTTTTATAGTTTGTCTTTGAATTTGCTCCCAGCTTCCTACCTTGACATTTTTAAGAGTCATCCCTGACTTTTATGCTGTAATAATGCAGGGAAGAGCTAGTCCCTGTTGTGCCAGCGAGGGAAAGGACAACCCAAACCCACCAGGACAATCCAAAGTAAGTGGTTAGCAGTAAATAATGCCATGATAACTTTTGCTCAGGAATCAGTTATTTCCAGCTTGTACTTTCCTCCCCATGAAAGTTAGGATATCTTAAAGGGAAAAAAAACCCCAAAAAAGTACTTTGGGTGCTCCATTATTCATACTATCTTCATGGCAGTGTAACTTACAGTAAAGAGCTGGGTCTATCTGTATTTCTGTGGCCTCAGGACCTCCAAGTTCTGTGATCAGAGAGCTCTATTAGTCAGAGCACTGTACAAATATTACGAGTTTCTGTCCCTGTGGTATTACTGTCTAAACACATGGCAGACAATAGAAATATCATCAGAGAGAACTATGCTCCAATTAAAAATGAAGAGCAGTAATTTGATTACAATTGTGCACTGACTCTATCACACACCCAGGACTATCAATCCTAGCAGCAGCCAGGCTCCACCTCGCCCCAGAGCTAAACTTGACCAACAGAGCCAAAGTGATGTTTTAAGGACAGTGACACAGACCTGTGGGATCTCCACACCAGGTCAGACTGACCCTCAGCACCCTAATTTTAGCTCTTTAAAGCCTATACTTAGAGAAAGCCAATTTGTTGTTTGACCAAGTATTGTGCTGTAGGCACCAGCTGCATTCCCGGTCTCTTACTTGGGCAGGTTCTTCTTCCTTTTTCCTGGGTTTGTGCCTAAGAATGGATCTGAAAATACCATTGACTTCTGTTTTCTCTGCAGTCGAAGAGTTAGGGTTGATTGTCAGTGTGGTAATATTTTCTTCTCAATTTTGAGGCAGCGGGAGGTTTTAAAGAGTCATCATCTAGGACATGACATTTCATGAGGTTCCCATCGTTGAGAGGAGCCAGGCTGTGGGGAAGTGATTTTGTCTGCAAAGTTAGCACACAGGCCTTTTTTCATTGCCTGCTTACTGAAAAGTATGTATCATGTCCCTGGCTATAATTCTGTATCTTTTTTTTTTTTTTTTATTGCAGTCTATTATTCAGTTTTTTGCATAATTTAGAAGGCTTGATGGAAGGAACAAATCACTGCCACGCAAATGACTGTGAGATGAAAACCTCACCATTGTGCTATGCCAACACAGCTCAGCCTTCAAAAGCGGTCGGTTCCCGTTGCAATCCAAGGGAGTTACGTGGTGAAAAGCTCTCTGCAACCCATTGAAACTGTGGCCCTTAATGGTTTACAAATGCCTGCAGCCACAGTGACTCTCTTCTTTCTCGGCACCGTTCGTATCTGTATCCAGAAGCCACTTCTTTCCTTCTCAGCTCCCATCGGTGATTGCAGAAGCAAAATCTCTGCAGACATTCCCAGCCCCTAACACTGGTCAGCACTTTACAGGCTTCTCGATGGCAAAATTTAAAATGGTTTGCAAATATCAACTCTACCAGCTGAGAGGTGAAGTGGCTTGCCCATAGTCATCTTGCAAACTAAGAGCAGCAATCGGGCTCCTGTTGATTGGGAGCTTACCCAGCCAAGAGAATATACTGGTAGCCTTGAATTATTGCATTTGAAGACATTCCTTTTGCTGTTCCTTGTAAATCCAAGTTAATACCTGAATACTGGTAATGCAGAACACTTTCATAGTGCCTTCCTCCCTGGTTCTAATACACCTTCCAAATATTTACAAATTTAGTCCATCTCCTTCCTGAACTTACCCAAGCCTTTCGCTTCAAGCTGGACTATGTAAAGCTTTAGAGAGGAGTAAAACTGAAGACAGATGCTTCAGACACCATCGCCATATTCTCAGGACATATTTACCTGATTAACACAGAATCCCAGAATCACAGGGGTTGGAAGGGACCTCTGGAGATCATCCAGTCCAACCTCCCTGCCAGGGCTGGGTCACCCAGAGCAGGTCCCACAGGAACGTCTCCAGGTGGGCTTATAATGTCTCCAGAGAAGGAGACTCCACCACCTCTCTGGGCAGCCTCTGCCAGGGCTCTGCCACCCTCACAGGAAAGAAGTTCTTCCTCATGTTTAGATGGAACTTCCCATGTTCAAGTTTGTGCCCGTTCCCTCTTGTCCTGTCACTGGGCACCACTGAAAAAAGCCTGGCCCCATCCTCCTGACGCCCACCCTTGAAGTATTTCTAGGTGTTGATCAGATCCCCCTCAGTCTTCTCTTCTCCAACATGTACACAAGGAACCTATCTCTATGGTAGCAAATTAATCATGCCTAGTGCATAGGCTCAAGCATACACCAGCATAAAACCCTTCCTTACTGCAGAATTATTAGCCTGGTGCCTGGCGTTGCTTTGGCCCATGTCAACTGACACTCTCTTGGGCAACGCCTGGGCATGGCATGGAAATTCATCAAGTCAGGGACTGTTTCCAGCTAACACTTTGATGCTTTGTTTGGGTGGAAGAGAGTGAAGGGGTGTGGGCATGAGCTGTGCCGTGCCTTTTGATAGAAGGAGGGCCCAGAGAATGGCCCTTTACCATTTTGTTTACATGAAATAGCCAGAGAGAACAGCATTAGAAAAGATGAAAGGGGGAAACAGGTTCTGGCAGAGCACGATTCAAGTGCTTCCCACACCATAAATATGAGCTTAACTCTATGGTTTTCTATTGAGGCTTATTCCCGCTGCTTGCTGCCAACATCCCAGTGACTGTCCATGTGTGGTTTCAGTTCTGGAGGTGTACACCCCAACTCTTGTTACCCCCATTATTTTTAGAGTTGCTGGTGAACATCATTTTCAGAGGTGATAACGAGCTTGCCTTGACTCCAGTAGGACTGACATTGTTCTGCACAGCTCTAAAGATCCGCTTTCACATGCAGTTGGCTCGATTTTCAGCGCCTGGGCTGCAAATCCCAGCGCAGTGCAGAGATGCTTCAGATGGATTTTGAACTGGCCTGACCTCCTGCATAGCACAGCTTACTAAATTTCCCCTCGTGCTTTCTTGTTCTGAGCCGTATAATTTGCAGTTGTTTTTTCCTTGCTCTCATTTTGACAGGCACCATTTTAGCAAAAGCCACAAACCCACTATCACTTTCCCCGAGTGTGGAGTCTCAAGACAGCAGGTTACAATATTTTCCTTACTCAGAACAACCGTGCTCTCAGGAAGCAGCGGAAGGTTTGATAACCACCAGGTGGAAACAAAAGAGAAGATGTCCATTATTATCTCACAGTGCAATTAGATTGAATCAGTAAGAACGAATGGAATTCACCATGGGAAACTTCCTCTTCTATGGCAGATGGATGGCCAGGGCATATTTAAATGGTAATTCATTTACGTGGTAGATTTAAGTTACATCCAGGCTGATTAGAGTTATTAGATACAGATGTGCTGCTTGTTGGCCAGATGCAGGGAAGCAGTTCATATTCTGTCCTGAATACTTACTACATGCAGATATTTCTGGCTCCACTGTACCCCAGTGGAATACCTGTGAGTAATGCTGTTTTCTAGCCAGTTTATTAAGGTGCACATATATATGTAACTTATCTTCCATAGGCTAAGATATAGCCTATATTATCCCTAAGAGCAAGAATGCCTTCTTCCGATGGCCCAGCTGATGGTTTATTGACTGAAACGCCTGGGCTTTTACCAGCCACCCCAGTTGAGTGTTTTGTTGAGCATTTTGAGGCAATTATTATTGTATCTCTTTGGCTGTAATAAGTAATTACTGGCATCACCTATGCTCCCTTTGGGAATCTGTTTTGCTGGCAATTATGACGGTTTTCACTCCCTGAGTAAAAATTTGGCCATCAAGGTCTCACTTTTCCATCAGCTTGTTGACTGTTGGCTGCAGGTTTGGGAGCCAAGCTCATTTGTTTACGTTATGGCTTATAAATCCTCTGCCATTATCATTCTGTCCCCAGTTTCACATCAAGAGAAGTGTGGGTTTCCTCGTTTTGATCTCTGAACTGCAGCAGCTGATGAAGAGGAAATAGTGTTTTTGTCAGATAGCGCTGATTTCAGAATTTGGCAATTCTTTGTTGTTCTAGCTGAAACTCCTGTGTTTATACTGCAATCCTGGGAAATGGAAATCTACACAGCAAATAAAAGACTGGAAACATGCAGAGGGGTCCTTCCACAAATACCTGCCTCAGCGTCGGTGAGCTTGGGTACGCTTTGAGGAGAACTCTTTGGAAGCACCTTCCATAAGAGACGTTTCCATTCTCCCCACAGTGGCTCTGGTAATTGTATAGAAGTAAAATACATTTCTTATGCAGATATAATTAAGTTGGAAAGTTTCCTAAGTTCCTTTCTAGCCCACAAAGTTTCAGTTTTCTCATTCTATAAATCATGTTACTGTAACAACCAAAGAAAAATGGTTAGTATTTGATAATGTTGTCAAATAAACATTGAAAGATTCACTCCCTACTTGTTTACTTTTGAGTATCTTGATTAAAATCTACATTTTCAGAAGAGACTACCTGTTCTGTACATTTGTACAGCACCAAGCACACTAAAAATGGATTCTAGGTTCTTAGAAGCTGAAAGGATCACTTGCTTAACTCATCTGACCCTCTGCACAAGACAGTCCATAGATTCACACCACTGATTGCTACCTGATGACTCTCATTTCTGGATGAACTAGACTCTACCTTCCAGGGGGGAATCTTGTATTCACTCACAGCCTTTATCCCAGAAAACAGAAAATCTTCCAGAACCCCAATGAAGTATTTGTATTTATGAGCTACCTCCACATTTAAAAAATGCGTGCCTTACCTCTGTGTGCTCTGGTTTGGCTTCCTTTGCTAACTTAAGAATTCTATTGCGATCATAAATATCCTCCCGCTCACGAGCACAGCATCTGGATCTCCTCTTTGCTGCCTAATTATTTCATATATTTTAGCTTCTCACCAAAAGAAATAAAAGTAAAACAATCATAGAATCATAGAATGGAGAAAATGTTTCTTCCTAAAATATGATGTCAAGTAGGAAACTCAATTGCAGGGTAGTTATTTTTCCCCAAAGATGGAGGAGACGATCAAAGTAACCATTATTTTCCCACCTGAGCAAGTTGAAATGAAATTTATTGCTTCTAAATACATGACTGGACAAAGACAAATTTGTACTAATACATTTCATAATTAGACCTAGGACCTACACAGCATGATTCACGGAGCATGACTAATCCAGCAGGCACAGGAAACCTCAACTGCACCTGTGACACAGATAATCGTATCCATCATTATCCCTACAGAAGTACGGCCTTGATACACAGGGTAGAGGAAACCACAGCACAGAAGGTGACATGCCTAATGCTGTCAAGTAAATGTATAAGCAGGCTGAGGGACTTGGGTCTTTTTAGCCTGGAGAAGGCTGAGGGGGGAACTGATCAACACCTAGAAATACTTCAAGGGTGGGTGTCAGGAGGATGGGTCCAGGCTTTTTTCAGTGGTGCCCAGTGACAGGACAAGAGGGAACGGGCACAAAGTGGAACATAAGAAGATCCATCTCAACATGAGGAGGAATTTCTTCACTTTGAGGGTGGCAGAGCCCTGACAGAGGCTGCCCAGAGAGGTGGTGGAGTCTCCATCTCTGGAGACATTCAAACCCCACCTGGACACGTTCCTGTGGGACCTGCTGTGGGTGACCCTGCTCTGGCAGGGGGTTGGACTGGATGATCTCCAGAGGTCCCTTCCAACCCCAGAGCATTCTGTGATTCTGTGATGTTCTCCTTTGTATCTAGAACAACAAATGTAACACCTTCAAATCACTTTTCAAATCTATTTTCTGGTATGAAGCAGCCCAAAAACTGCTCAATGACAGTATGGCTGGAAATTGTCCAAAAATGTCATTTGTTTTAACTCTTAATCCCTTGACCCCCATCCCCAGTAATTCAGGCCTTCAGTTGTGAGCTGCCCCCCTAGATAAGATCTACAACTGATCACACCTTCATAGAAACTGTTCCATGAAGGTTCAGGTTCTTTCGAGTGCCTTCGTGTTCACAGTAAGCAGAAGAAATATTCTGAGCCCCCTCACATCTCTGACCACTAGACACCACCATGTATCAAGTGATTTTTCATCAATTTGTATCTACAACTCTATTCAGTCCAGTAATTGATCCCAGTGCATATAAAAGAAATAAAAGGGAAAAAAAACCTCTGCAAAATCCATTTCACAAGAGAAAATCTGAATCTCCAGTTCATAATCGTTTGTTAGAGTTTGTTCCTTTGAGGAGTGGCAGTTGAATTCCTTTGCTCTCCAAAGTCTTTTATTATTTGCCCTCACAGGCATTCATTTCAGAGAAAGAGAAAAATAATAAATTTCACTTTGTTTTCAAGCTGTGACAAACACACTGTGACATTTGATTCTCCTTGTCTTTCTGATGCCACTTCTAAATAAATACGGATGGCCTGTCGTAGCATGGTTACAGCCAGAAATGTTTTCATCCAAAAATGCAGATTTTTAAACAAAATGTGATGGGCAACAGGAAAGACATATTTTCCCAGTGGCTTTTAGTTTTCACAAATGCTTACATCTTTTGCTTCTACAGTTGTTACAGATGGGACAAGCTGGAGCTGAGGACAGGCAGGGGTCAAGCTTTTATTTTCTATTAAGGAAATAAATTGGAAACGGTAATGGAAAACATGTAGAGAAGTTGACTGTGCTCTTAGGCTCCAGTAGAAACACATGTTCAAACTGGGGAAGTTAGTTCTGGTCCTTCGACCCAGTCTGAACTACATGGATTTCTGTAAAAGCCTGGATTTTTATAGCAGCCCAAGCTTGAATCCCACTGATTCAGTATAAACCAACTGAACTAAAGTCACTGGCTTCTGTTAGAATGCAACTCAAATTAGATGGTCAGGCCTCAAAATTTCTGAAGCTATGACTTTATGGATCTTTCAAAAAGTCTTGACTTTATAGCAATCCCAGGCAATGAAATTTTTGGGGAAAAAAAATGATTTAAATTTAAATCTTGCATTTTGCATCCACCTGTATAGCCTGGAGTCAAATGCTTGTTACATTCCACTCTCTACAATGTAGGATATACACAGGGAAGAATTGTAATTATGGGAGACAAGTGTATGTAGGGAGAGAAATGGGAAATATTTAGCAGAGGAAGTTCTGCTTGACAGCTGAGGATATTAGGTGTTTTGGAGATCCATTTCTCCTATGGCACATCCTCAGGGCAAAACGTATACAAGGCAGCCCAAATCCCATGTGAAACAAAGTATGGGACTAATTAAACCATCTTGGAGAGGGTCTCATGTTATTCAGCCAGAGTTTGGGTACATCTTCACAGTGCTTTATTATGCCATGAAGACAGATCCCCTTTTCTACCTCCAGCATCTAACAAAATGAGGTCCCAAATTCATTTGGAAGCAGCAGGAGACACCATACAGACAGTGATTTGTCAAATCCTGATTCTCAGGCGCTACCTGAGTATTCTTCCCTTTTTCACTGAGAATGTCTTCATCGTCCTGTTTATTTGGCAAAATCTCAAACGAGAGTGACCAAAAACACTGACCCAGTCTGGGGCTAGGACTGGATCCAGCTGCACCCAGACTCCTCTCTGAGAAGGAGTTTGGAAAGCAAAGGGGTCCTTTCTGAACCTTGTGTGAAGGTTCAGGAAGACCTAAGGGGAAGGTGTCCCTGACAGCTTGTCTGACCCTGTCCTCTCTACAGTAAATAATCAAGTGTACCTTGCCAGCAAATCTCGTAAAACACTGCTGCATTTACTACTAATTTTGTTAAATCACTGTTTCACCTTAATAAATATTTCACTACTTCTGTCTAACGAGTGAAGTCTATCACTCTGCCTGCAACAACATGGGCCCTTGCACTTCTTTTACTGCAATGCAAACAGTTCAGCCATCAGCAATAAGAGTGATCTCATAGAAGAGTTTTCATTCCCAGCTCAAAGCCCTCGTAGGAAGCACCTAGAGTTGAAGTTTTGTCTAACACCGCCTCAGGGGGGAACGCACCCCTGTTCAACTCTGAATAGAAACTGCACCTCCCGCTCTTCAAGTCTGAATCCACATCCTGGCTGGAGTTTAGTCTTATTAATGGCTCGAACGTAGAAACTTCAGCCTAAGTGAAGGTGTTCCTGATAGATCTCTGCGGAGACGTGTTCAAAACACCTCTGATAAAAAAAGCAGTTTTCTTCCCTTACGTACCAGATTGGCAGCGATGCCTCAGTTCATGAGGATGCAATAACACAGCCACCGGCTGTTCAGAGTTTACTTACCCAGGTTCTGAATTCATCTCAGTAATTTACACTTGAAAAGCTGTTTAAAACTTGTGATGACCTGCCCAGTGCATAAAATACAATACCAGTACCTAGGCTCGATCTCCAGAACAGAAGGCTGAGCAAGCAAAGGCAAAAAAGTGTCCCCTGGCACATGTGAAGCGACAAAAAACTTTACAAAGAACAAGAAATAACACCTGCCAGAAATACAGACCCTGAAAACTGCTATTTCAAACGTTCACCAACCGCTTAAGCCGAGGTGAAATGAGCAAGTTAAGTCGATCTCGGTGTAGGCTGCCACTGAGAGGGACGCCTGTGTGGCTGCACGGTAATTTGGGTCAGGGAACTCATCCAACTGAAAATCCAACCCCCTCCTTCTGCAAAAGGAAGTTTTCATCCCGTTCCCCGATTCAGCTCCCGGTGCAGCCACATAAGCACAAGTGTCAGCACAAAGGCGAGTCCGGCAAGTTGGGTGCCAACTGCTTGGTGTTTTAAAAATCCTTCCCTCTAAGGAATTGTTCCTATTATTAAACGAGCTGTTTTACGCCGGCTGCTTTGCCAGTTTCTTCACTGATAGAATTCCTGAGGAGAGAATGACAGGTATTGAACTACCCAGATCCAACTCCATACAATGTGCTGGCTGCTATTCAGGGTGAAGTCTTCTATGTGCAAGAAGGGGGAAAAACAACCTAAAAGATTCAAATGGGAAAGGTATAAACTCCTGAACTAACAGTTGAGAGACGCGCTGAGAAAGACCCAAATTGGTAAAAGGGGCACTCAGTTGTGTTACCTTTAGAAAGGCCTATTAGCATTAACCACGTAGGAAGTCAGTACTGCTGAGATTAAATCATGAGGAAGCTGTTGCTTCTATATTATGATTATTGATACATTTCATAAAATCTCATATTTTTCAATGAAAATATTTGTGGCGGTACAGTGTGGTAGAAAAATTAATTTACGTTTCATAAGAATATTTGTGAAAAAAACCATTTCTTTCCAGTAGACCATATCACCATCTTCCCTGTAATTATAACAACAAACAATCCAGCAATGAGGGGGTTTGTAACATATTCTTGATAGCCCAAGCCTCCACTTTCCTAACAGGAAGATTTATTCACTGCCACTCCCAGGAATTAACCAGTGTTAGGAATCTGTCAGAAAAACACATGACTGTGAGAGTAGGGCAGTGAAGAAGGAGGCAGAGCAGAGAGATAATTTTTACCACTTTACCATCAGATGGCAAAAGTGCTGAATTCCGTGAGGTTCACGCAGTGCCCTGGATTATGATTTTCAGCTCTGCAACTGTCTCCCTTATGACAGTGGGTAAATTCCTTTTCTTTAGGCCTCTCATCCTCCAAGTTTGCTTGTCCAGTCTGTTGGTACCATGATCTCAGGAGGTCTAAGGCTGTTTCTTGTGGTGAATTTAACAGTTATTGTCCTATGTGGTACTGATTTAAGAGGAGTTCTCCAAACACTGCTGCAATGTAGGTATAGGTGACCACGTATCCCTCTTTGATAACAAGCTTTCCTAAGTTTTTCCAGTCTCTTGTGTCACTGGAACTTGCTTACGTGCCCGTTATGTTTTTACCACACCCCAGCATCTTGGTTTTTCTAGAAAGAAAAATGTATTGCTGGCATGGACACAGGGTGAGTGTTTACACTGGCAGCAGTGGACAACGCTTCCTAAGAGGATTTTCATTAGAGGAAAAGAATTTTTCAAAAGCTTAATCCTCCTACTACGCCGTCAATTTGACGCTGCACACACAGGCTCTAGCCCGGCACTACAATGAGATCTTCCAGGATCTAAGCAAAAAGGAAACTTCCCAAAAGATTAATGATTCAAAATCAAATTCCTAATCATAGGCCTTGAAATCTGATATTTCAAAGCAGCTCTCGCAGTCCATGTTACACACTGTGTTCATGCCCCTGGAAAGCACATTTTTCTAACTGAGAGCTATTGCAAAATCTAATGAACATCAGAGAATTTTTCATTCGAAACACAAGGGGAAAAGTATGAGCTACTGTGTACAGGAGAGGACAGGAGACTAGAACTAAGGATGCATCGATGTTTGGCTGGTAGTGGTATTTCTAAAATATCAAGAACAGATTAGTCTTAGGTCAATCACAAACCGACATCTTCAGTCACGGTGAAGTTGAAAGGAAGCACCAAACGGCTTTGATCCACACCAAAATGCTGCAGTTGGATTAGAAAAACATTACTTGTGTTCTCCATTTAAAAATAAAATTGAGGGATATTCCAAAGTTTAAAGGAACTGTATTCTGAAAAATGGAAAGTTCATTTTATGGAAATGAAAAAGAACATTTTATTTTTTTAAAGCAGGAGTGCAGCTCCACAAATGAGTAGAGAGATGAATCTTGAGGCAAGTTTTCTCAGAACACAAATCTGCTTGATATTCAGCTGAAAAATGTTGTCAAACTCTGAAGCAATGTAAGTCTGGGTTGTCACTGACAGAGCTGTGAGATTCAATCTTAGTTCTACAACTCAGAGAGTCAGCCTTTCATGCTTTTCTGGGTGGCCTTCACACATTTTGTGCCTGTAGGAACTCCCCGTTCCTGGCCACTCCGTGCTGTGCTGGAGGGAGAGGGGAGCAGGGACAGTTGCAGTGATTGTCCCTGCAATGAGCTGAAATCCTTTAACGGCTCTGAGTAGCTAGACATAAACTTACCGGTGTGGTAATAGAGGCCACTTCCTACTATCTCCTTCATAAGCCTCTTCTTGTCACAGTTCAGAGAGCATTTACATGATATATGCCCTAATGTATACATTTAGTAACGCTTTATTTACTTGTTCATTTACTTTAGTTATTTACTTCAGTTATTTGTGCCACCCATCTCATTACATACCCAATATTACAACCTGGAGAAGGATAAGCTGAATATTTCTGAAAGCTTTGAGATCCTTAACTAAAAACACATTCCTACATTTTGGTAATACTTGCATAAAACATTGTATTTTATGTCACATCCCAACACCACAAAGCATCTAGCCCATGTCTCCTCCACGTAGGGATGTTACTCTTTGCAGGAGTCTGAAAATGGCAACCAGTCTCATGCAGACATGGAAATTAGGACATAAGAAACTCATTTGTTTCCCAAGTTACCCTTAGATGCAGAATAGAGTCTTCCCATGAAATAGCCTTAACTTGGATGAATTCAATTCTGGACCGATGAATCAGAGTAAAAGCTCTGCCACAGGAACAATCAAAAGTTCTTATGGTGTTCCTATGACTACTTTGTGTGACCGCCAAGAAATGTAGGCATTCCAGTTCTGAGCAATTAGAATTTGCCTAGGAAGTACCAAATGTAAACTGTGGGTACAATCGACGCCATCAGAAAGCCCCGCTGTAATTGCAGTGTGTTCACTAGAAATGGTGGAAAAATTATCTGGAGTCTAGCCCAAGTTTCATCCATAGCCCAGAGTACTGGCAAACACACACATTTACTTCTCCCAGGGAATCCTTGTGATGCAACCCCTTTCACAGGCCATAAAGTCCATTGGACTGGACCCAGCAGCTGTACAAGAAATGTCCAGGCAAAATGGTGTCCTGGATTCATCTAGGATAATGTTAATTTTCTTTGCAGTAGCTGCTGTGGTTTCAATTCAGTGTGAGAATAACGTTGATAACACATGGTTTTAGTTGTTGCTAAGTGATGTTTATATTAGTCAAGGACTTTTTCAGCTTCCCATAGAACCTGAGAGGGGGCACAGACAGGACAAACTGGCCCAAGGAATATTCTATACCACAGAAGTCATGCTCAGTATAGAAATGGGGGTTGGCTGGGGGCAGGGATCTGCAATCACTGCTTGGGATGGGCTGGACAACTAATCACCAGGTGATGAGAGAGACTTTTATTACTATTGTTGTTGTTTTTGCTACCTTCCTCTCCCGTTACTGTGCTATTAAACGGTCTTCATCTCAACCCATGAGTTTAAATTAAGACAAAGGCAAGTCAAAAGCCACACAGCTAAACGTACTGTCACCAAGTACCCAACTCAGTGTTCTTCTGCCAGTAACATCTAATCATGATCCAGTATCAAGGGGCTACACAACACGATACCATCTGTCACCTCCACTCTTCTTGCATGTAATTCTTGCATGATTTTATCTACTGAGACACGTTCTATGTTTCCTGGTTGCAGAAAATTTCTTTCTCTTATATACCTTAGAACACTGAATAAGAAAAGACACTGTTGGACCGGTCTTCTTAGTGCCATGATATGGTCTCTCTCTATACTCCCTTTAAAATTGTTCACAAAAAATCCATTAGTAATAAACTGTACTAATGGGAATGAAACACATGCATGCACAGTAGGCAGCCAGGCTAATTAGAAAACACTTGATACAGAATCATGCTTTAAATCACACGCTGACCCTCTAACTCTGTTTTGTTTCTGATTTCTCTAGTACTAATAGCCCAGTTCCCAACTAGCTTTGTTCTAAGCATGTTCCTCGTCCCTACACAATGTGGCTGAAATGGATCTATCTGTCAACATGGACAAAACCAGTTCTATCTTCATGCAACTTGGGTTTTCCTGGGTTTGTACAAACTTGTCTCATGATAGGTGGGTCATTACTGCTTTGCTGTCAACATAGGTTTCTTTAATTATTCCTGTGTTTTCCAGCATCACAGAATTATGTGTGACAGACACCCTAAAGCACGTTGGAGGTGCTGTCTTGATTCATGCTGTCTTGTTACGCGGAGTCCAACACCTGAAGGATAAATGACACAGCTAAAGTTCTACCATACATCAGCTGTAGGGCTGTGACAAGCAGCCCTGCCAGCCCCCTAAACCCTCCTACCAAAGCCCAAAGCGTGGACAATTCCACTTCCAAACTCGTTAACGAGGACATAACTGTGTTACAGACACATGGTGAATATGTGGAAAGGGCTTTTGTTCTATTAAGATCTGGGGTCCAGCTGTGGGGGCGGAGATTTCAACTGGTACAAGGGCTGTAGGGTTTGCAGCCTGTTTCCAAGATCTTTATAACATCCCACATTCTGAGTATTGGCATGTGACAAACAGGACAGTGAAATAAAGGCTACGTGTCGTGTTTCTAGTGGGGACTGCTGTTGTATAGTTCCCTCTGCCCTCTTTGGATCTTCCTTAAAAGAAAAGGCACAATGCGGAGAAGTTTCCTTTTCCTTTATGAAGCTGTCGGCCTTGATGCCTTTGTTAGATGCTTCTGGGACTGAGATCATTAAGAAAAAGAAAAAAAAAAAAAACTAACAAAAAAACCCCCATGAATTTGATCAGTAACAAGAACCGAAGTTATGTGAGTTACATCATGGCCATATTTTTCTTAGCTGAGACAAACTGGAGGGATAATGTAACCTACTGCCTGGATACCTAATATTCTTTATGCTTTTGCTAGAGATGTGTGGTTTTGACAGCTGCAGAAGTTAAAAAGGCTATTACCACTAATTATCAGGTATTTAACAAGATTATGCTTGTAAAATAACACCGGCGAAGTTGAGGGTGAACAAAGAACTTAGATGTTTTGTCTGTTTGTTTTAGGGGACCCAGGGCAAGTGGGTGGTCCAGCGCTGGAAAGACTATACAGGGAGATTCAATTCAATCATTCACCTTGAAAATTCAAACAGAGGCGGGTGGTCACTGATCAAGTGAAATGAGCATATGAGCAAAAACGAGCAGAGGTGGAGAGGCAACTCTTGGCAACACTGGGTAGAATACAATGAGCACAACTGAATTTTCAGAATCTGCAAGAACTACAGGAGGTGGGAACAAAGCCGAACTTCAGACCGAATTAGTCATCTCACGTTCTCAGGCTCCCTATAGCCGACGGAAGAATAAAGCTCCCTACAGAGAGAAAGTGAAGCACCAAATGAAACAATATCCTCCATCTACAAGCTGTCCAGAGGGACAGATGACGATTTTATTACTCTGGCGCCCAGAAACTCGTGGTGTATTTGGTGCTAAAGAGAAACCATCGCTCCTCTCCAGAGTCTGTAATCTCAGTGCACAAAGAAAAGATGTGACGCCCGGAGAACAGACTAAATGACTTCCCTGAGGTGACACAGATATATAAATATAAAACTAAATCAGACATCCGAGCTTTTCCAGAAAAGAGAGCTTTCTCCTGAACAACTTTTTTGGAGGGTGTTACAATTTTTGGTTTATGACTCTTCCCTAAAATTCTTTTCTAATCAAATCAGCATTTTTTTTCATGAATATTCTCAACTGGATGTAAAGCCAGTTTTTACTCTGAGAATTTAATGCAAGAATCTTGAGCAGCTACACAGTTTTTATTTATTTGCACAGCAGTTCAGGTACATTTGTGACAGGCAGGAGATGAACACCGTAGCCAGGAAGATGCTGTGTAAACGCAGATGTAACCTGTGAATACCCAAGTCAGAAGTGAAACTGAGGAAAGATGAAGGAAGTCGACTAAGCAGTGAATTACAACTTGTTTCTCTATCCAGATGTTGGGGATGTCCAGATGAAGAGGTGCAGACAGTTGGGATTTTACTCTACCATACTACACACAAGCCAGATGGCAGCCAGCTCTATCCAAAAGCCACGTAACCATACGAAGGTGGCATCGAGCCTGAGCTAATATATCTTGCTTTTCAGCACGTGGCTTCTGAATTGGCCTTCTCCTGTCTGGTGGGCCCAAAACACGGGCAAAGCAGATGCATGACCACCTTCACTCACCCAGTGAAGCACCTCCTCAGAAGAATCATTCCCACGCACTTTCCAACTGGGCTGGGATACACCACAACGAAACACCGTGAAGAAGACAGAAAATTCAAGACAAAACACATTTCAGTACCAAATCCAGTCATGCCAAACAATATTCCACCCCACCAGAGTGCCTCATCCTTTTTATTCTCTTAAACATTTATTATCAAAATCAACAACAACCTGCCTATATTTAGTTTTCTGGAATGACACTCACTGGTGAGAAGACATCTCAAGGAGAAATTCTGAGCAGTTCTACATTTAGTCCATGAGGTGAATTCCCATGGTAAGAAGCTGGTATAATGCTGGTCTGGAGCTTTTTGATGAAATGGAAAGGCGAGGGAGGGTGTTGTTAAAAACACGTGAATGTCTTGGAAACAAAACTTCTTGTGCTTACTATTTCAACAGAAATTTATCTGGGTTCGTAGATCTTGGAATGAATTCCTGGCCAAACCCACACTCGTCCGGGTGGGTGGATGGATGGATAAGTCACTTGATCAGCTCAAAGCAAGGTCTCATGACAGAGGAGAAGCCAAGGCCCGGCACTATCAGAAAGATTCCCACTACGGTGGCTTGTAACAGTTCCTTAGGAGCTGAGAGTGAAGGCAA
The DNA here is from genome assembly GCA_013400055.1 of Nycticryphes semicollaris. Taxonomy (NCBI): domain Eukaryota; kingdom Metazoa; phylum Chordata; class Aves; order Charadriiformes; family Rostratulidae; genus Nycticryphes; species Nycticryphes semicollaris. The sequence goes on from VXBJ01005103.1 coordinate 2,410,769, forward strand.
CACAACGTTAAATCAAGTTATCGCAAAAACTCCTACTACCTTAAATAAGAACAGATGATCAGATGAGCTCCCTCATGAGCTCATCCCCTAGGGAGGAATACAAAACCAGTCAACTGGTTTTTCTTCAGGATTTAGGCTTGCAAAGTAAAGTAGGCAGAAGGAGGCCTTCCAAAGGCAATAGGTAAGAAGAATACAGCAAAAAAAGGCTATTAGCTATTTGATAAGACTGAAATTAAGAAGGTCAAATTTGCTTTTTTCAATTACTTGTGTTTTTTTCAAAGTAAACATAGGTGTAGAGATTCCATACAGTAATAGTATGACACTGGGGAAAAAAATTACTGTATCATACTGAAAACTATCCTAACAAAATGCAGGAGATACAGATGTGGTATCAGCATGAAAATGGAATTTGATTGCCATGAAATGCTGGTGTCACTCCAATATACCCTGCAACACTGGGTCTGACTCAGAGACAGATTTTGGGAATTCCATTTGCAATTCAGCTTTCCTCTACTTGATATCTTTCCTGAATCTTAAGGAGTTTTACGTCCATTCTTTTCATCTTCCCACACCCTTAAGAGGCACAGAAGCATTATTAGCCCTGTTTTATGCACAGCAGGCTGAGACACAAAGAGCACCAATGAGTCACCCAAGATCACACAGCCCTTGAGAGAGAGAGAGCCTGGAAGACCAGGCAGGAGACCTGACCGAGCATCCCCTTCTCACCACTTGACCAAATTTCTTCTTGTTGTAGGAACTGAAAGGATGGAAGCCAATTAGCCACCTGGTTCATTGTGTGGCATTTTCAAGACATCTGATGTGTGCTAAGTGGAGCAATGCGTTTCACACATATAGGACCTCCCGCTACTCAAGAAGGCTGAAGTTTCACACATGAGCAGGACCTTTCACTGTGTAAAACATAAATTGTACACATTCCAGACTTCTGTTTCTATTAAACAAATGTTTTGACTGGGAGCCCTGGTTCCATTTCACCTCTGTTGTTTCTCATTTCCTATTGCTGTTTCCTTTCTTTCCACTCCTCTTCCTCTTCCAACACCGGTGCCAACACAGTGGCCACACACACACACGGGTCATGGTTGCTAGTAGCCAGTTGGCAGGTGGTGGGTATTTTTCTTGCAGCGTATGTATGTGTGGATGACTGCTCTCGCTGTGTGACTGACTCTGCTGCTGGCAGTGCTTTTGGCTGGGGTATATTCTCTGGCATTATTTTACTTCCAGACGTTTGATGGGTTGACTCTCCTGTTTTGTTCTCCCAGACAGTATTTTTCAGTATTCCCTTTGTCTTTTTTTTTTTTGCAGCCTGAGACAGTCATGGCTGTGTGGGTGTCTTTTAACGATCTTTGCCCAGCTCCAGGCCTTTCTGTCACTTTATAGAGCTGCGAAGGGAACTGTGGTGTGTAGGTATCTATGTGTGTTCTCATGCAATGCTGTTCATAGTTATGTGTCTCGCACTCCTTCCGTGTGAATTTCCTTCTCTCTGTGCACGTGTAGTTCTATGCCCTCCTGATTTTATGAGTATATTTGTGCCTGTGGACATACACCTCCATTGGGGTGTCCATTTGTGTAGTCTGTGCATACCCCAACACGTGTATTTGTCAATGGGCACGGAAACCTGCCCTCCTGTGTACCCCAGTACTATTCAAGTTCCAGAGTCAAACAGCAGGTATGTGAAAATACAGTAATTCAGTTTACACACTCATCCTGAATTCTGACTCTGAGTATGTGTATCTGCTCTGATAATCTAACATTTATAGAGTTCTAATTAATTCAGTGCTCAAGGCAGCCCTGCTCTAGGAAGGCTGCATGGCAAAGGTGTCTCCTGCCTCGCTTACTGCAAAACCTGGATGCTTTTTAGAGAATGAGGCAGATGATTACAAAATGAAGGTCCTTTGGACCCCTGATCCAGAACGTCTCATCCCTCCAGATGCCCCTATATCCTACTCTCAGTTGCTTGCCTAGTTCTTTACTCTGATCTCAAACTCATTTTCCATGCATTTCCAGCTTTCCCCAGCTCTCCATCTTTTCTCTTCCCAAAACAGCCACGGTGTCAGCACCAGAACCGTTCATGGAAGCTCCTTCTGCCTTTGGCATCCTCCAGTTACAACAGTTATTATCTATCACCTGCTTTCTCCCCAAATTTATGAACAACGTTCAATTCGTGTCATTTCTTCCATCACTGTTAATGCGCAAAACGTTCCTACAATGTGCCACGTTTGACAATCATAACAACAGGCAATTGGCAAGAACATAAGCACAAAAGTAGATTTCTACCATTCTTCTTAGAAGCAGTTCAAAATTCCTGTAACACCTGGAGGACAGACAGAACTTCTCTGATTTAGAAGCTCAGAAGCAGTAAAAATGACTCCAGAGAGTATGTGAAAAGCAATGGCCTAACTATACGGTGGTACACTCAAACAGTACTGGATGTTTATGAAGTGGCACAGGACACATAACAGCAAGGTATATTCCTGAAACATTTTGTTACGAGGCAAAGTATTATTTTTCCAAGCCCCAAGCTCTCTAATTCCTGCTGGCAACAGCTTTGCATTGAATGATGAAAATTAAATGTAGATGTGTCACCAGTGCCATCAGTCAGCAAGCAATGCTTATGGACACCCACCACATTGTGTCCCATGAGAGGAAGACAACAGAGGAAAGGACTCCTCCATTCTGTAACCACAGCCAGAAGAGTCAGGAATACATCCCAAAGAGAACACTCGAGTTTCACCTCACAGACATAGTGAAAAGACAGGAAACCACGACAAGCAAGAGCAAAGTAGCCCGAGAATCTTATCTACAGAAGCAAACTCAAATGCCAAAGTAAGAACACATAAATACAGTCCATGACTTATCATATACATGCAGCTGGGTGGTGGCCTCCAGGTGCTGTCAGGGATTGCAAGCACAAAGCCCAACCCAGTATTTGTGGAAAATAAATTAAAATACTCCTAAAGAGTCTTAAAAGTATTGGATAAGTGCAGTAACATTTATTTAATGAATACACTTTATGGGCTAGTCTGAGACATCAGCACTATTTGAATAACCAGGAATTTTTCCAAATCAGTGTTGGAGTATGTCAGACCTAGAGCTTGGAGCTCTGAGAACACACTTGTAGTCACCCGATAACAAGCCTTTTCCAGAAGGCTCCCACTCTTCCATCCCACTGGGGGAAGGGGGACGTATGAACACGTTGTAGCTCACAGGACCAGTAGGGTAACGTTGGCCAGCAAGTTCCAGAGCTAAGTATGTGGTTCAATGGAAAAAGTGTTACAGGCTAAGCTGCCCCAATGACATTTAAAGAAACATTCAGGCTATTCTACTAGGATTTTTCAAAAGGGAAATTACTTCTGTTTATTCTGGAACATTTATTAGAAACTTTTCCTGCTCACACACTACTATGAAACCGTACAAGTTTTCCTACTACTCCATAGCCACAATTCCTTACCCTTGAAAGCACACTGGAAATAGAACTGTTCAGAATGTAATGTAAGTTTGTTTTCAGTGATAGACTTCTCTTTCTGCTGAAGATCTGTCCTTGCAACTCATGCTGCACTACTTAGGTTCCAGTTGCTTAAAACCACAGATTTCTGGCATCACAGATGGGACTGACCTCCCCAGATTCAAAATTGGAAGTCAGATGCATAAAAAGTAACTATTTGTAACTAACTTCTTGACTTATGAATATTCTTTCCAGCAGCTCATTTGCTAGAAATACTAACAAAAGGCAAACAAGGCTTAATTAAGTCTCAGTTCTAATACCTAAAAACTGCTTCTGGAATTTCCACCATTACCTGTTGGCTGTAATAGCGAAGCATCTGCAGGTTAGAACAGTTAGTTAACTCACATTGCTGAAGTACTTTATGATCCTAGTACCAAAGTATTTCCATATAATTTTATTTTTAAAGACAAAGTCCTTCTCTTCAGTTTGGTACAGCAATAAAAATGTGGATTATCTCCAAATAAAAATGCATTATGCAGGGAAAATGTAACATATATCAATATAACTCCCTTCAATTATTACACATCAACCAGTTGGCCAAAATCGAATTAAAAAAAATAGCAAAAACCAGCAATGTTCATTTTTTTTCATGCCTGTTTAAAATAGCAATGGAATTTCACAGAAAATCTACTTTTTTAAAATTTCTAGCCAATCTAGAACTGATGGGTAAAGCCAGAATTTTCAATCCACAGAACATATCTAATCACATAACTTGTTCTCGTTGAGATCTTCCTGGCTTATCACCTTCGTATCACCTACAGCTTCAGTAAGTCACTCAATACTTACCTTTAGCAGCTTAGCATATATACATATGTAAGATGTATCTTATGCATGTATATCTCTCCTGAACTAGTCCTGAGCTTACTTGGGGCTCTGAACTCATCTCAGTTACAAAGCCTGACACAGCCTTCTCATGAATTTTTCATTGTCAATTATTTTCAAAACAAAAATCATTTTTACTGTCTAAAACATTTACAAGGTTTAAAAAATTGCATCAGAAAAACACAGCAATTATTTCAAAGCAATAGTTTATAAATAAAATCAGGGATTGAAACCCCAGTTCTGCACTGTACTCTATTTGAGTAGCTCCGTAAAATCATAGAGAGATTAAGCACAAAATTAAGTAATTTGCTGAACTGAAGCTAACTGAAATCATAGAATCATGGAATGGTTACAGTTGGAAGGACCTTGAAGATCATCTAGTTCCTTCCCCCTGCCATGCGCAGGGACACCTCCCACTAGACCCTCCAACAGATACGGGAGGGGGTTGAGGTCCTCTCCATGAGGACCAGAGCTTGTGAACGTGAAGCTGCTCCTATGCATCTAGAGAGGGAGGGCCTCGTCCTCTCAGTCCTCGTGGTCGGGTGGGCAGTAGCAGATCCCCCCCTGTACCATCACCTGTCCCTGCCCCCCATTTAATTCTGGCCCATAAGCTCTTGGTCAGCTCCTCGCCCATCCCACAGCAGAGCTCCCTGTGCTCCTGCTGGTCACTGACACCATCCACAAGCTTCACACAAAGGAGGCTGAAATGCATCTTTTTGCAAAACAAAGTTCAGGTAGAAAATACCAAGTTGTATAAAGTACATACCCTGGAGATATTCAAGGGGAGGCTGGAGGAGGCCCTGGGCAGCGTGGTCTAGTTGGGGGTGTCCCTGCTGACTGCGGGGAGGTGGGACTAGATGACCCTAGAGATCCCTTCCAGCTGGACCATACTATGATTTTATGATACGACAGACTATATATGTATGCAGAGATAGAAAAAAAAAACAGTAAAAAAAAGAACTATAAAACTTATTGCACAGACTACCATACCTCATATGGAATATTTTTTAAAGGAACAGTGAACCATTGAAACAACACACTGGATAAAAAGATACTTTATCCCAAGGGCAAGTTCTGTAGCAATCGATTACATCTTGAATTGCAGGAACAAAATTAACTAACTTGATGGAAAGCACCACATTGCAATAAAAGGTATTATATACAGATGAACAGGAATTGAGAATGCCATTTATTTGAGCCAGCAGGTATAATATACTGTACTACATACCTCCTGATGGAATATTTCTAAACGGGCTACCCGTATTTTGCAGCATGACTACACTTTGATTTATGGAGCCAAAGTAAATGATATGCTTAGCCAATAAAAATTCCTTGCAAAGGTGGCTTTTTCCATTCCATTTTAAAGTGAATATGAAAAGAAACACATACAGAGACTTCTTTTTTTTTTTTTAACAAACATCACCGTGCAAACTGTGTGATTCAAGTACGAAATCTGTTTGTGGATGCACACAAGGGTGTTTTCTGTCCTAAAACAGTTTAAGGGGCTTTGATTCGGGGAAGATGGGAAATTATCCCATCACGGGGCTATATAACGTTACATTGATGGTACCTGCATTATCAGCGTATGAGGTTATTCATGTTTGGCTTCGATTCCAGTGCTGCCAGTGCAAATAGAAGCGGAACGGTCACCAACACGCCGAGTTTAGGCAGCTGTAGTTCCTCATCCTTAGGGATATTCACAGGGTCCAGTTTCAGTCTCTAAACTGAGTCATCCGTGTGCTGGAACCCACCTCCTGGAATTCTGGGTGCGTAAAAGCCAGATGATGCCTCATCCTTCCAGAGAACCGGAGCTTCAGTCTGGGGGTGTGTCTCCACGACAGGGTCACCACCAGCCACGTCCAGATTCAGAAGACATCAATCTTCCTGAAGCAGTCCCTTGGCAGGCACAGGGTAACAATAAGAGGAATTAATCCTCACTCACATCAGCCCTTTGGTTTTTGGCATATGACATACACCCTGCCAACCTGACTGTGAGAAAAGCAGTCTATGTTGCATGGATAATTCTACATTGGTTGTAGGAATGAAAGGAAAAGGTGAAAACTTTTCAGGCTAAAAATAAGCAGAAGCACTAGATAATTCAGCTCAACCAAAACCACCATGCAAATCTAACAGAAGCCACAAAATTTTCACAGATTCTGGTTGAAAAACTGAAGAGAATATATGGTGGAAAAGTTAGAAAGAATATTTCAGGAACTAGATCTCAATGGAACTTCAAATCTCTTTTCACTGTGACAATTCAGATATTTCCAAGGGGACTTTGAAACCTTTTGGGGAAGCATTTGAGGCTGAGAGCTTCCCTTGTGACTGGTATCTCAGTATATAGACTTTCTCACCCCCTTATTGGTAGTTAGAGGTAATTATCATATTCACTCCAAGCAGCTTCTCTCCCTGCATTGGACTGATCTCACATTACAACATCCCTTCCATCATTCAGTCCTGTGGCATCCTCTGCCTCATTTCTTCCAACCTCTCTTTATCTCAGCACTCTACACTCCTGGAACATCCTTGCTCTGACAAATCAACTTTTGGTGACATCAGAAGGGGCAGCTTCACATTTTTCCTCTTCACACCTTACCCCTGGGTAGACTTTCCATATAAAGCTACAGAGTCAAGTCAGAATTACGTGATAATGTTCCTGTAAGATTTTTCTTCACCTTCTTTGTGGTATCTATTCAGTTTTGCCACTCATTCATCACACACACTTAAGCAGGTTATAACTTCTATTAGGGATGACAAAGTAATATCATTGCTCAGGTGTGAAATCTCAGAATCAATCTCTTATTTGCTGTCAGTCAACTGAATAGGCTACTTTCTCCTCCTTCCCATCAAGCAGGGACACCTTCCTTTCAGAATTCCCCTGTATAATCAGTCCCTCTCCTTCCATTCATCCCAAGCTGGAAGCTTTCAAAATCTGCCAGCTGGGATCCTTGTGCTTATTTGTCTTCCCATGGAAGCCCAGCTACCATTCTATAACCTTAAAAAGAACCTGTCCTTACAAAGACTCATCCTTAAAAAGACCTGCCCTGTCACTACGAGGGTTTTCTTCCACGTTCATCGTTGTGCTGTTGAATCTTCTTTCACTTCAATAAAGCAAGGATTATTTAACAGTGATGTGCAATGTGTTTTCAGTGACATTTATTATAACTCCCTTCTGCTGTAAAAGATCCCATAACATGTGGGTCATGAAGCAGAATCCCTGAATTTACCAGTTCCCTTTGGAATAGTTTGCTAGAATCCTCATTTCTTTTCTGGGAATAAGAAGAAAAGAATGAGTGGTTTCTCTGGCAATGACAAGTAACCCCATGATGAACTTGTGTTCTCTGAGTCATGAATGCAAGTGGTATTACATGCAGACTGTGAGCAGGAAGATGAATGTAGCAACAAACCATTTTTGGGGACTGGGCACCACTGGCAAGCACTGGAATGCCTGGTGGGAAATCCATCTCTTCCAAATGTATCACCATCAGTAGGTTTATTCCAGGTCTGGATCATGTTGCCATAACTCTGCAATGCCTTTCAAGAGCTTATAAAACATATGAGCAAATTAAGTGAAGACAGTAAATAATAATAAAGCACTTCACATTTCCAAAGCACTTTGATCCTAAAGCTCTCAAGGCACCCAATTATAATCATATTTAGGCGTGAAAATATGTCTTTTCACGATTAGCACCTAGTAAGAGCTTCCAAAATTCCTAATATAGATACCAGGTCCCTTCTGGAAAAGCCATTATGTACATGGACTTCTGCATCTTAAGGCCCCTAAATACCTTTTTAAAAAACAATACAAATACATCGGTGCTCCACTACATTTAAGTTGCTTTATAGGTTTCAGTTTAATAGAAAATTTAAAACTCTATTTTGCAAACACCCTACTGAAATAACAAACCAAAACCAAACATAAGCTTTAAGCATTTTGTTTGTCTATTTCCTGAAGCTACCTGTTAGAATAAAAGACATCTAAAATTCCCCCTGCAAGATTTTAACTGAATTATCACACTCTCTAAGTTTTCTCTACAAATGCAGGAAGAGACGCAAAGAAACATCCTTTACATCCACAAGCACCAAAAATCAGTGCTGCTGCTTGCCCACCCTAAGGAACTGCTCTTCATATTCTGCACCATATTTGTCATTGTCCTTTATGCACTTGGTCCTCTGTCAAGCTCCAGTACTGGAGTCCCTGCCTGAACACCTCAGTGCCCTGCCAGGTTCTCTGCAGCGCTCCCATCCCAGGCAGTAACCTCTATCTCAATTTACCAGTGTTCAGCGATTTATAGATCTCATGGGCTGTACCCAGAGTGAATTCAGAACTGCTGCTGTGCTAAACTTCCCTTGGACTGCAGCCTGGATCCACCTCCGTGTTCTTGTAAGTGAAGATGCCAGCACCACTGTTCAACACTAACACACCATCCTCCATTCTGTCCAATCTTCAGGGCTGCCAACCAGTCAGAGTTGCTTTCTTCACTCTCTTCTTCTCTTTAGCGAAACTCCTCACCCTATTCTTTAATCCAGGGCTCCTTAGTTTCTGTGACAGTGTATTTCAGAACATGTCTTGTACTGATCTCTCTTTCCATCTTTATACAAACTACCATCCTTCTTCCTGGAGAGGTCAAGCCATAGGTGTGAATTCCAGACCTGGGGAGCTCAGAGCTTCAAAGCTGAATAAAACACACCTCAAATCAAGACTGTTTTTAAATAGAAAGGGACTGAGATGATTAAAGTGGATAAGGAAGATGTGAAAAGCACTGTATTAAGCTGGCCTTTGTTATTTAGTATTTCCCAGGGACCCACGTTACACATAGCAAGGACTTGCTACCGAGTGCGGAAATGAGCCGTGGCAAGTTTTTACCGTGCTTTGTTATGCTTTAATAGTCAAACCCATTAAACTATAAAAATGTAACGATGCTCATAAAAACTTGACACTCCTCACTAAAGACAGGGCCGCTGGAAGCTGCCCCTGCTCCAGCACAGCCCTGCTGAGCCACTTTACTAGCTCTCTGACTCCCAGCTCTGGGACACGGCGGCACCGCGGCTGCTTTCAGCTCCCGCGGAAGGAGCCTGACCCACCAAAAACACAAAGTAGAAGCTTAGAGCTTTGTTTGACTGCAAACTTTTACTGCTGGCTGCAGCCCATTCCAATTTCAGAACACATTGCTCATTGCTTCCCAGCTGTCTCACTGAGCAGAACCATGGTGGTTAAACCTTGGTGGAGCCAGCAGTCTCCCATGGAATCTTTGCCCATCTCACTTGAGCTACTTTATTCCGCTATTTTATTCTCTAGTTGGGCTCTGGGAGATACTAAGATGCTGTAAAGAAAGGTCTGGAGTATCTGTTCTAACCTATGCAGGTTGTGCTACATCATCTTGGCATCAGAATGCCATCCCGTAGTATGCTGAGCCACAGAGTCCAGATATGTCTTCTGCTTCTTTTTGCAGTATTTCCTCAAGAGAAGCAGCCCAAAAAAAAGAGAAACTATATTATTTCTCTGGGTATGGAAGTCTTAACCACTGCTAGACATTCTTAATGCATGCAAGTAACTTCTACCCGGTTTCCCCTTCTGAAAAAGTCATCATTTCAAGTAAAATAACTTGCTGCCCGCATTCCTTATTTTCTGATATTAGGAATAAAAAATAAACATTCACTGGGTTTATGCCTATACAAGTTAGGGATGTAGAGTTTATGCCTACCTGAGGGTCAGTCATCACAGGAGGACTACCCATAGTTCTGAATTTTCCTGTCCTACCCATGCCCATGAGGAATGCAGTACATCTTGCACAAGCCTATCAGCGCTGGTGCATAAAGTGGAAATAGCTATTGGATGTGGAAATCATCAGGGTGTAAACAACCATGAACATACAACGCCATTATGGGTACCTAAAGGGACTGCCCTGCCCTCAGATCAGTGGTCCTTTTAATCCAACAGTGATTAACCCGTCAATTAATGATGCTTGTTTCTTTTGTTCTACTGACGTGTCGATTATCTAAAACGCTGTATTAGAAGAACAAGTTTTCAGCGCAGAAATGTAATGAAGTCACATGAAATTATGCCTCTAAGTACCAAAAAACAATCTGGTCTTAGCTTCATGATGCTTCTGCTCCAATATTTATCTACAAGCTTTTTTCATTCATTTGCTATAGGGCAATTCCAAGTGAGCCTTATGGAATTTCTGTTCTTCCTTCTTTCTGTGGAAAAAATCCACAAAAATGGGGGGAGGAACTGGGAAAGTGTTCATATTGTGTCACTCATACAGATGATGGGTGTTTGTGAATTCATAAAACAGTTATGCCAAGAATAGGCCTTAGTTTACTTACATCTATGTACATCTGTGGCAAATGGGGGTGGAGGGCAATGAAATTTCCAACTCAAACTATCAGAGATAAGATGCCACAAGAACTAGTACAATACCTCATTTAGAATTATGTTCCTATTTTTCTCCACTCAAATACTTCAATCCATTCTGGTTTAATTGGCAGCTTCCTACTAGCTTGAGAGTTATATAATGTTAATGAAAAGTTAGTGTGAGATTGAAGAACAAAGCATTTTATTTCAAAGCTTAATATTTCAATTTACAGGGAATGAGAATTTTGGTGGATTTTCAGCTGATGATTTCTGTGGTCGCTCATCTGGCATGAGCCCTTTCTGAGCAAGCTGAGACCAATCATAGCAAGAATTTAACAACTAACAGGGCCAAATTCATCTTGGGTGCAACTCCAAAGTTCATGTAGTGACGTCACATTTTGGCCCACAACTTAGTACGAGAGAAAAACAGAAAACATCCCCTTAGTATTCTCTTACAACAAGCAAAATACCCACATGGACCCAAACTACACAGCAGCCATCTGTGGAGGCAGTTTATACACAACGGGTGGATTAATGTTTATTAGCGGGGATTATGTCTAAGGAAATCAGAACAAAAATGCCACCTTGAGCTCTGGTCACCTTCTGTGCTGGTTATTGGGTTTTTTAAGCATATTGAACACAATACAGGATGGCAACCTGAGCGACTCTTTCCAGTTACACAGCTGAATGGTGAAATCTTCAGGAAAACTAATGTTCTGCACTCATTTATGGACGTTTCTGCTGAAGGCTGGAGGACAGAATAGGATTTCCTCAGAAAGAGGTGACAGATGTTGGTATCTCCCTTCAAAAATGCTGAACCTGAGAAAATGGGAGACATACAGACCAAGGAAATATGGAAAAGGGGATATAACTGGAGAAATACCTTCCGTTGAATTGTTGAAATACCTGAAGAGGGAGGTAAGTGCTTACATAGAATAAGAAACAAGAGAAGAAGCTCCATGAATTCAGAAGGAAGGCAGGTAGAAGCAACAGCTCTGATCAGACCAACAAGGATGGCTGGAAAAGTCAGAAAAACTTGGAGGCTGGAGCCTCCTTACCCTAGTTATCTAACAAAATATTTACATGCAATATCACGATCACTATATAATTATCAGTGATCCAGAACAAAGCCACAAAAGGATCCTGCACTCCTAAGAGCATTCTGATCTACTACCAAAACAATATCCACAGTGGGTAAGGAATCAGGCTCAAAATAACATGTATGTGCATTTACTCTTTTGCCTGGAACTACATGCTTCCTGTAGGAGTTTAATACAGGGGTTTTTTTCTAAGTGTGCTTGGATGCTTGTAATCCTATTCAAGCCTCTCATTCTCTCTGCTTCCATGTATCCTGAAGAAGACACCTTCGTATCCAGAACACCTGCTCAGGGAAATAATGCATCTAAAAAGATGCATTTTGCAGTATTTGCAGGGTTGAGGGAAGGACATCAGGATGGATCCACACAATTGCAATAGTAAGAACACACAGAGTCACATCTCTGATGGTGCAACAAAGAGCACGTGCTCCAAAAAGGTGACAAAGAGACCTAGGCAAAAAAAAATGCTTATAGAAATAACATGTAAATCTTAAATACTAATGAAAATATAATTCTTGTTGTGACTTCTCTACCACTTGCAATTAAGAAAGGCTGGAGCCTTTATACAGCTGGTCTAGCCCAGGGGAGAGCTGTGGTACCAAGTGTACCTCACTGGGCTGGGTTCTCCCACAAGCAGGGTGCAGGAGGCCAGCCAAAGCCTCCTTAGAAGGCTGTGAATAAGCAAGCTGGAAACACGGAGGCTACGTGACAGAGCTGCTGGCTGGGATCATGCTACAGGATCATAAGTGATCCCAACTGTCACCCTAAGGACACAACAGTGTCACACAGGCAAGTGAGCAATGGGTTAGCCTTGACTTAGGGGCACGCTTGCCACCTACTGGTCAGCAGCCGCTTCTGAAATACTTGCCCAAGGTTTGTCTCATCTGGTCCACCATGTGCAGAAACCTTTCTGTCCCACCAGCACGATACATCCTCCCCTGGTCTGCAGCATTAACTCAGACCAAGAAAATCCTGGAGACATCCCAACCCAACACGCGAGAAGATCTTTGCAAAACCAGCTGCGGTCATGGATGGTTCCCAGCTGCTGCTGCCTCTCCCCCTCTCCCCCTTCTCTCCGCAGCCTTCGAATTCCAGTTGTAAACAGGAGCCTGAAGACACGTCTGAGAGCTGGCCATCTCAGCACTGGTGCAGGCTGTACGATGGAACCCTGCAGCCTCACCAGGCCCTTCTAACCCATCTCACATTCCCACTCGTCCTCGTGAAAAGCAGCAGTGTTCACACCAGCCACTGCTGCTCAGCAGGTATCCATCTGGCCTGTGAAGTGCACGAGGCTGAGCTCTGGACTTGGACTGAACACTGACCCCAGTAAGAGCCTTTGCTGCCTGGGAAACAAACCGAGTAAAAGGACAGGGTATTCAAAGCCCCATAGGTTGCTGGCTGGAATTTAAAGACTGGTGCCTAGGGCCGCATGAAATACTTCCTTAAAATTGCTTTTGAACAGGAAATTGGATTTACACACACACCCCCCCACACCCCCCTGCCTTTCTAAAGCTGTCTGCTTTTGCTGCAGCCGCAATCTGAGTGGTTTGGTGGCGCCTCGTGCTCTCATTCTCCTGCGTGGTCTGCAGCTTCCCTCTCCCACAGCAGAGAAGGGTATGTATCCCAGGAAGCACAACGGCCAGACACATTCTCTCACCCTAAGGAGACATCTCTGAAACAGTGACAGGAGCCACTGCAGTTCAGGTGAGTTCCAAGGCAGCGTTATCAACCCGGATGAGCCAGGTTTTCAACAAATATGAGTTACTGCTGGAATTTCTACTGGAAAAGTTTGCTTCCCTTTCTTAACGGGAAAAAATACCTAGTTTTTTTCCTTCCTATGTGGTGGTCACTGAAAAGTTGAAAGTGCCCACTGTAAAAAAAAAATAAAATAAAATATGGTCTTCATTTCAGACCAGTGCCTCATAACATCATAGAATTACTACTTCTGCTACTATCAGAACACATCTTTGCCCTTAGCAACCTAGGCATGGAGAAAATCCTCCAGCTGGCACCTTCTGCGTCCCACCAGAATGGGAGATGCTTGTCTAATTATTGTCTACACCATCCTCATTCCGAGTATAAATGGTGGACCTCAAGGCAGAAACACAAGTCTCTGGCTCCAAATAGGCAGACCTGTCATAAACACATTCTGAAACTCTTCAAATGCGGAAGAATAAATTCTGAACTCTCAGTGAGATAAAACTGGAGAAGTTATACTCGGTCCTAGTTCCTCACTTGCTGTAATTACACCCCATTGCTAATGCAGTAGGATGCAGATAGAGGCATCACTGAAAAGTTGCTTCTTAGCAAGAGAGAGAAAATAAACTTCTGTCCCTAAAGATGAAGGATGAGGAGCCCAGCAGGGGGAAGGGCTATTCTTGCTGCAGATTGGAATACGAGACAGCGTGGATCCAGAATGGAAATCCAAGGTGAGAGCTCGTTCTTGAGCTGACGGGATGGAGTGGGCCAGTGAACGTTGCTTTTTAAGAGATGAAGCTTTCCCTGCCAACAACAGGCACTGCCTGATATGTCCAAACGAGCCTTCCAGGGCTCTGGAGAGCTCTGACCATTCTGCTTGCTCTAACAACTAACCACGATCATGTCTCTTTGTTCTTTTTTGAGTATTAAGATAATTTCACTATTGTTCAGAAAAACTGACCAGAACACAAAAGCCTTTTTTTTTTTTTTTTTTGCTGACCATATATCATTCTTGTCACACCACATGATTTCGGATGGAATGTGAAAAGGGCCATCAGTTTCTCTGCAAACCTGCAGCCCACTGCCTTGCGTTCAGTTTATTTCTAATTAATAAGTTATACGCTTAATGAATGGTCTTGTATGTTCCTAGCGAATTCAGTAGTATTATACATAGCAAAATATTCTTGTGAGTGAAAAATGAATGAGCTGTCCTACAGTATGTAGTAACCAGAAATTTGGACTGATGCCCAAATGCAGTAATAATTTATGTTTCATTAACTTCCCTGGAGTTCTGACCTTCATTATCCCTGCTACTGACTTTACTATTAAAATAAAGTCAGCCAAAATTCTTTTAATATAGATAGATTTAACCCTAAACGGAGCTAATAAGTTATTTTACCGTAGAACTAAAAGAATAGAAACCCCTCCTGGTGCCTTATATCCCTTCTTATAGATTTCCTATGTATTTCCTATATTATGTTCTACAACAAACCACAAGCACAGGTCACAATAATTCCTTTGTATAGGTATCTCTGATTTCATAAGAAAATATTATTTGAGTGTTTTATATATATATGCCATTACAAAGGGTGTGTAACACTATTTATATCACAATTATTTTAGCAGGAAGCTTAGATTTGCACTTTAAGACTTTGAATGCATTGCTCTAACTATAGTGAGACTTTCTCCAAGTCCTGGCTTGCAAAGCTTTGACTTGAGCTATTTAAGAAGAAGGAAAAAAGAAAAAGAGGGAAAAAAAAAGACTCCACTTGGCAAGAGCTTTAATTAGCAGAAATTTCCACGCTAGGAATATTATTCTGCATGAGCAGAAATTGCATAGCTCTTGCCTCTAGATGCCTTAGAGATGCCATTGATTGGCCATATTCAGAACAGGGGAATTATGTGACCCAGTGCTAATTTGAATTCCTTTACCAAACACATTTTTATTTCATCATCTCAGCTGCATAAAAGAGTCAAAGTACCAGAGCTTTAAAGACTTTGAATTCCTGCTGTTCTGCAATAAAATAAGGCAAGAAATACTAGCCATCCCTGGTTGATTCTTTAATTCTTTCCCAACAATGTCAAAGTATCAGTGTCCTACAGGTTTTAGTGCAGGTTAAAGACTGATACAAAGTGTATGCCTGAATAGGAGTTTGGAGTGAGTTAAGGAGAGAGAGAACATTTTAATGGGACGTTGGTCCAAAATAGCCCAGCTTGTTCCTACCTCCTGCTGCCTCTTCCTCCTTTTCACAGGACCTTGATTGTATAGAAACAGTACAGACAAAAACCACAAACAACAAAAGGTTCGCTCACACCCCCAGTGGAGGTCATGAGCATGCTACCATGGAGAGGGGGAAAAAAAAAAAAAGGCATCAAAGGATGGTTTGGCTTATTTATAAGCAAAGATTAATTAATAGGAGGCTTGATACTTTAGCAACGTGCATTTGGGCAAATTTGTATTTGCAAATTGTTCGTTTCATACATTCAAGGGGCACAGAGCAATGTGGCCTGGTGCTAATTTTAAAAACGAATCCAACCTTTCTTTGCCCTGATCCAAAAACTACAGACTTGTGGTTCAGAGGCTTTCAATAGTATCTGCTCAGAATTGACACTTCAAGGTTAAAAAAATCACAAAAGAGTTGTGTTATACACAGCAACAGTAGCTTTTTCCAACAATTTTTCAATTATTGCATTGTATACTCTCCAAGAAAAGTAACTGTCTTGGCTACCGGAGGACAAGCTTTAAAAAAGGAGGCAGAATGAACACAGCCCCTTAAAATATACCACTCTCCTTATAGGTTGTCTTTAAAACTGCTATTCATTATAGCAGCATTTATACCCGCTGAGTGACTATAAACTATGATTCAGAACTACCTGTGTCACATGATGAATAAGCGCAACATGCACCATTCACTTTTAAATCAACCCCCTCCGACCTAAGCCATGTAAATCCTTCAGAAATTCACGCCAGCATTCTCCTCCTTCAGATCACACATAGAAATAGCCCAATGACGAAAGTTTGCCCGTGCACAGCCCCTTTAACCCCTACCATTTAAGTGTCTGCTTGGAATTATCAGTGACCCTTGCTGCACTCTCGGCTAGTTCACACCGGGTCTTCCACAGGCGTGGACCCAGCGGCGACTTGTCTTTTCGCCGGGATCTTTGAAACACACACTATTTACAGCGTTGCTTTTCCAAGACAAACACTGTCAGCTCTGCCGATCGAAGCAGAAAAGACCCTTCTACCTCCTGTGCGTGCCCTTTCCTTCTCCTGCTGTCCCTGCCACCCGCCCTCCCGTCCCTTCCCACCGCTTGTTATCTATCTGCTTCTCTCCTTCAGAGATGATTTTCCAGCCCGTCCCCGCTGGCGCAGGCAGCCAAGGTGCCGTCCTGCCGCAGCGCTCGCTGCGGTGACATATGTCTCCAATCAGCGGCTGTGCGCTAATTAATTTAGCTCCTTTCCCCGCTACGCTTTAAAGAGCGGGGAAGCCCCACGTTGGAGGAATGCAGCGTCCCCTCCCGTGTGTTTCCCTCACNCGCCCCCGATGGCCGGCCGCCTGACCTGCTGCCTCCTGCTGTGGGCCCTGGGCCATGGGGGCTGCCGCTCGCCCGCGGGGGAGGACGCCGGCAGCCAGCCCGCCTGCCCCGTCCAGCCGCCGGCCGCCCGGGACTCGCCCTCCCCCGGCCGCGACCCCCGCGGGGGCTCTCCGCCGCCCCCGGCGCTGGGCAGCATCGCTCAGGACATGGTTGCTGTCCACATGCTTAAGCTCTACGAGAAGTACAACCGGGAGGGCAGCCGGCCCGGCGACGGCAACACGGTCCGCAGCTTCAAAGGCAGGCCAGGTAAGAGTAGGGCCCGGGGGGGGCGGCGGGCAGCTCCCCCTCGCTCCTCTTTTCCCCTTAAAGGGAGGGGGGTTGCGCCGAGGCTGTCAGTGGCCGCGGGGGAAGGGGTGTCACGCCGGGTGTCACCGGTGTGTCCTTACTAACTACACGGACAAGGGTGTCGCCCCTCTGGGGACGGCTTCCCCCCTCGCCGAGAGCATCCGCAGGCAGGTATCT
>VXBJ01005103.1:2428969-2497817 GCA_013400055.1 Nycticryphes semicollaris
GCAGGTATCTCCCTCCTGCAAGACTCGGATGCAAACCGCCGGCAAAAGAACCCCGCTGTTCCCGGGGCAGATCGTACCGGGGCGAAAGATCTTTTCCAGGGATATTTGGAGCACAAAACTAGTAGCCAGTGCTCCAGGCGAGGTCCCCTCGGTCGGTTCTCCTCCCGGCTCGCCAGGCTCCGGTAGGAAGAGTGCCGCCTGCGGGACCGCCGAAAACTGCTCGGCACCGCAAAAGTCCCGCCACCGCCTAAACCCGAGAAGACNACGGCACTGTCATTACTCCAGTCTTGCTTCGAAATAAGAACGAGGAGGTCTGAAGAAGTCGGAGTAGTTAATACTCTACATTTGTTACCGTTTGCCAAGGAAACCTAAAATATCTTTCCCGGAAAATACCTTCCTCCTTTGGTTAACTCTTACAGACTGAGATCTTGGCTCTTAAAGTAAGAATTGTATCAGTTTCTAGGATATATATATATTTTACATTGGCAGAAGTACTTTTTTTTTTTTTTTACAGACACACCTGATAGATTGAAACTTTTGAATTTATCTATTTTCCCTACATTTCCAGGTCCATATTCCCTATATGTCTGTATTCCGAGTCCATATTTCCCCTACATTTCCACATACAGAACAAAATGCACCACACAGTGTTTTAGGGGACGGTTACTATACTATCCCACAATAATCTGTATTCACTACTGTATCTCAACTTAATTTCTAGCCCATATCAAATGTAATATTAAAAAGTAATCATTTTTGGAGGAGATCCACAGAAGGGTGAGTGGCTACTGAAAGTGGCTAGAAATCAAGGAGTGAGGATGTAAAGCCATCAGAGATGTTTGAGAGAGAAATAAATGGCTGTGCTCTAGATCATTAGCCAGCTGGTAACCAATAGGGGCGAGGAAGGAACTCTTCTTCTGAGGATTATTCATGACCTCCTGGTTTCACTCCTATTTTGTTGTGAACTGAGCAGCTCCCACTGGCTGCCACCCAAGTAAGGCCCTGGACCACAAGAGTGATTTGGGAAGAATACAAGAATTGCAGTATAGTCTTTTGCTTCATTTTTCAATTAATCTGCTGAACAAGTTACTTGCATCTTAAGTGGTTTGAATTCTGCTGTAAAACACTGAAATAGCAGCATTTTCTACCCCCAGACAGGCTACACGGAACAGTTACAACTGAATATTATTTTGCTTAGCTGTCAGATCATGAAACCAAGGCAAAGATGCTTGGACATAACTTGTCTGTCCACGTGATGGAAATAAAGCACACCTACCTCCAAAACTCCTATCTCCTGTGTCCCACCCATGAACCTTCTCTGCTGGCTCCTGTCTTCCCCCCAGCAACATCACACAAAAGCGGCAGCTCCTCTGCAACGTTCCCTTAATTGTGTTTCTTTGTAATTCATCAACCTAGTGAGGAACACTCCGAAATGAACCACAGAAGGACACAAGATGAGGGAGGGGAGAAGCACCTTATCTGGCAGTGTGGTTTTCATCATCTCCTCCAAGAAATTCTAGTGTTTTCTTCTGAAAGAAGAAATTAGCAGTTCTTCTAACAAGATATATGGAGCATCCATTCTTCACAAAATACAGATGATAACTCTGATCCTATGGAGATAAGCAAAGCTGACTACACCTACTATTATTTCCTTTTTATTATCCCAAGAGATGGACTTACTACTAGTTTTTTTAACCTTTTTAGAAAAATCTGTAACCTGTTCTTACGCTGCAGGTTAATGCTGTTTGTTAGGAGACACCTGAGCATCAGTGTTAGTTACAGTTGTCAAGATGAGGGCTCTAGAGGTACAAAATATGAGTCCGGACTTAGTTTGCGCCTTTATCATCTGCATTATTGATGTCTCCTCAACTACCCAATTGTATTGCCACCCTCCATATCCCTCCCAGGGTATTGACTGGGTTATGGGATGCACAGTATTTCTCCATGTTGAATGTGAGGGACTCGCCACACGTAGGCACATGCCATCTGCACATGTTGCAAAGAGAACTTCAGTCATGTTTCTCCAGTGGTACCTGTCGCTTCAGAGTGTTTGACAAACATCTGATCACCCCCTCTCAGCTCACCTCTATGTGTGTTCACAAGGATTCGTTATTTAGTACTTTTAGTTTAAGTTTGGAGCAGAGGAGGCCGAAGGGAGACCTCACTGCCCTCTACAACCACCTGAAAGGAGGTCGTAGAGAAGTGGTGTTGGCCTCTTCCCCCAGGAGCAGAGGACCTGGACAGGACCGCAGGAAATGGGCTGCAGTTGGGGCAGGGGAGGTTTAGATGAGATCTTAGGAAGAATTACTTTACTGAAAGAGCGGTCAGGCACTGGAACAGCCTGCCCAGGGAGGTGGTTGAGTCACCATCCCTGGAGATATTTAAGAACCATGTAGATGTGGCACTTCAGGGCATGCTCTAGAGGCCAAGATTGCAGGATTTTTTTTGTGGGTGTATGGTTGGACTCGATGATCTCAGAGGCCCTTCCAACCATGGTGATTCTGTGATTTCTCTGACAGGAGCTGAGAGAGAGCCTATTAACTAATTTCTCAAGTTCTTTTTTTCTTTTGGTTCTTTCCAGTTTTCAGGGAACTCTGTAGCTTTAGAAAACAGCACCAATGGACTGAAGTTAATTACCTAGAGAAGTCCTAAGTGGTTCGTGAACAAATGTGCTGGCTTCACCTAGGTTTCTAAGATAGAGGGGAAATAATCATCATGGCAGCAATTTGGTACCTAAGCCATGAAACTGCCCCATAAATTGACTCTTGCAGCTCAGGCTGATTCCCTGAACACCATCCATCCCCTGTGCTGAACAAAGCAAAGGCCTTGGTGAACACTAGAAAACAGCAGCCATTTAATTAAGACTGTATAATAATGCACGCGTGCAAGAAAACCAAATAAAGATTAACGAGGGAACTGTAATTCTGGCCATTAGATCCTTGCTTTAACATAATTTCAGAGCTTAAAATGAGGTTCTCTGCATATTTCTTTCTTACAAATGTGTTATCAGAAAGACCATGTAAATCTGTTTTGCTGATCTTCACTTACTGCAATGCAACACTCTCCCATGTGCGTTATCTCCCAAGGCTATTATTTTCTTTCCTTGGCCACTTGGCTTTTATTTTTTATCCTCTCCCAACCTCTTGTGTAGACCCTCCCCACATCTTGCTTCTATTCCTAACTTGAAGCTGTCTACAGTGACCAGAGGTAGATACAATCAGTAAAATGTTAACAGCTTTGCTGTATACAGCTTTACAGTACAGTTCAATTCTGAGTGGACCTGGAAAATGTACCACTTCTTGGCTTGACAGCTTGGTAAAAAGCCTGAACAATCTGATGCAATGGGATAAATATGTCCATGCTTCATCAAGTCTCCTCAGTTCCTAAAAAGCCTGCTTCTGCCTTCTCCGTAGCCACAGACTCACAGATTCTTACTCTGTTCTACGAAGAGTTTTTACTTTCAAAGGGTTTGTTTCATTCCAGAATGCAGAGTTAATTTAGATGAATTAAAATTCCCTTTCTCTGAGCTGTCGTTACAAGTTGCCTTCCCATCGGAAACCCTGGGACTCTGGTGCTTGAGGTGCCTTTATCCCAGCACTGCATATGCTTCATGGTCACATCTATAGAACAGATGGTGCTAAGGAGCACTCTAGTACTAATGAACAAAATATTAAATATTTCAACTATACACAGCTCGGGGGGGGGGGGGGGGGGGGAGGCAGTAGATAAACTTCTTTTTAAAAAAATAAGCAAAAGAAATGACCAAACATTAACATGGCATTCTAAAGGACATACTATGATTATTCCCTTCCTTGGTCTGAAAAATAGGCTGGCAGCCTTGTGAAACTTCTATGCTTCAAAGACTGTAATAGAATCTGAACTCTGATGTTTTTTCATACTATGAGCACCTGTGCATAAGACTAGTGTTGATTAAAAAAAGTTTACTGATAGGAATCCTATCCTGATCTGACAGAAACAAATAGCTTTTCATCATGGAGTATGATTTCTCTTTGCCTGTCTGTCACCGCTGAAACCATCACGTGGGCATCAGTACAGGCTGTTCCCCTGCATCCGGAAAAACCCCCCAGATGGTACAGATGGAAACTTGAACATTTGTACTTTCAGACTGTTTGTGTGGGCCTGGAATTAATGAACACCCTAATCTGCTGTGGTTTAGTCCAAAGGATGGCTCTATCCAGCAAGAACTGGAAAACAGCAAGCCCTAATTTAGTGAGAGACAGCACTACTGATTCCTGTCTTTGAAATGAAACTCTGCTTAAAAGGGAGACCATTGTGACAGGTGACAGTTAACGGTGCTGCCTCCCTGCCTTCGCCCCAATTTCTGTGGCTCATCATCCACGGTGCATTGAAAAAGAAACCTAAGGGTTTCTGGAAGGCTGGCTGCTGGGGTTGGGGCTTGGGGGTTTTGGGGTTTGGGTTGTTGTGGTTTTTTTCTCGCTGCTGCCAGAGAATTTCCAAGTATGTCAAGAAGGGCTGCCAGTTTGGCACTTGGGTTAACTGAAGGTGCAGACTTACCCACTGTAGTCCTTTGATGCAGTCTAAGTACCTGCCTGAGCTTGGGAGAACAGGAATCTGTTCTTGGTTCTGCCACCACTTTCCTGTATAAAAAAAAACCCACCAAAAAAACAACCCCCCCTGACAGACTGTGAAGACACAGTCTTTTGATTCTGGGATTCTATTTAAGCACAAGAAGAGGGGTTTCTATTGTTTAAACAAACATGGTAAAAATAGTTGTAAGTGTAAAATTGCTCATCTTCCTTAAGAGGAGGGTAGAGATGTAACCTGAGCACAAAGTGTTCAACAAGCTAAAAAGAAGCTGTATCAAATGGAATTGGAATTTCAAGAGCCAGGTCCTGTTCAACAGCAGTTGCCACTAACTCCAAGCAGATCACAAGCCTTGGAAACCAACCAGTGCTTTAAACAAAGTCCCTACACGATGTACACTGGAAAGGAGGGTTGCTCCTAAGAATAACGGCCCCCGAAATACATGTTGCACTCTCTGACTTCCACCCCCTTTGTGAAATGTCTCTTGAGGACTACCGACAGATGATGAACTTAATATGCTGCTGCCCACAGAGGTAGAACCCACAGATCTTTCAGGGATCTTTGCAGTCGGCTTTAGATTAGACCTTCTTAAATATCAACTGTAAACCCGGTTTTCGGGTGGTACACTGGGTGAGGTGCCATTTGGAGCTCGGCTGTGGGCAAGTGTGGCAGCTTCTCTGTGCCTGACCTTGTTATAAACCCAACAGAAGCAAGGATTGCTTTTCTTGCCTGCCTGGAATGAAAGACAATCTGAAACTGAAAATCTCTAGGAACATTAATCCCTCTCATTCACACAAGGTGCCCAGTGTGTTGGATGTTCCCAGTGTCATTGTAATATTGCTATTAAATACTGTTAGGATTTTTTCCTCCTCTTATTCACCACAGTTTTAAGCTGAAGTGCCAAGCTCACCAGACTAACTGATTTGAAGTGGGTAAGCAAAAAGCAGTATTTGTTAATGCATTTATGCAGGAGTAAGTGTTTGGCTCTCGTTTTTGGTCTCTCATATTTATCCGTGTTTTCCTTCCTCTCTTGCAGAGTTCTTGGCCCAGAAGCCCTTGTACTGCTTCAATCTGACATCCATGCAGGATTCAGAGATGATCCTTGCTGCCACTTTTCACTTCTACGCTGACAAACGCCCTCGGCAGCGGGAAGTGTTTTGTAAGCGGTCCAAGAACTCCTCCTGCCGCCTCCTTCACCTGCCTCCGATCCTGCGGCTCAACCTCATTTTCCAAAGCATTCACCAGAATTCTGCTTATGGGCTAGTGAAAGGGAACATCACCGTTTCTCTTCAAAGGCGAGGGGCTTGGCACGCAAAGGACATTTCGCACATCATAAAAGAATCCAAACGGGTCGGAGAGCTCATTCTCTGCGCCGAGCTTGATTCTGGGGAGAAACACCAGGGCTTCCCTGAGCAGGTTGCCAGTCATTTACCTTATATATTAGTTTATGCCAATGATCTCGCAATCTCAGAACCTAACAGCGTGGCAGTCACCCTGCAGCGTTATGACCCATTCCCTTCAAGTGATGGGGACCCCAATCTATCCCCTAATGCTTCTACTGATACCCGAGTGCGGAGGGATACGTACATCTCTAGCTCTATTCAGAACAATGAGTTGCCAGAAGTAGATTATAACAACAATAAATACGACAAACATGATATATGGGAGAATGCCTACAAGTCTTTGAAACCAAAAGCCTCGCGGAAAGACCGAAGAAGAAAAGGGCAAGAAAATACAGAAACACTTACAAAGTCTCAGGTGCTAAATTTTGATGAGAAAACAATGAAGAAAGCAAGGCGAAAACAATGGAACGAGCCAAGGATTTGTTCAAGAAGATACATGAAAGTTGACTTTGCTGATATTGGCTGGAATGAATGGATCATATCTCCCAAATCATTCGATGCCTACTACTGTGCAGGGGCATGTGAATTTCCAATGCCCAAGGTAGTGTGCCTTTTCATTGTTGTCAGCTTCTGAGCAGAAAATCTACTGTTCAGCCTAAACAGCTACTTTGTTGGTTAGATTTTCCTTTAGATTTTTACTTTTTTTCCACTGTGCTCTGTTGCCATGTTTAGCCTAATTAATTTTAGCAGTATCGTTTCCATCAGAGTGCAAAAAGATTCCAAGTTATCTTTAAATGTAACTGAAGAATAAGGAAAAGGTCTCTGGTTTATCTTACAGTTTCTCATCTTACATCTTGAAACCACAACATAAAGACTTATGTAGCTGATTAAAATATGGTTACACACACTAAATCATCAAACTACTCTGCTGTCATAGCATAAAGTATAAAGTACTATATGCTACTAATGAAAAAGGTACCGTATCAGAGTATTTCTGAATTCCACTGGTCATACCTTAGCAGAAAAATGCAGAGTAGTGACACTGAGGTATTTTTAGCTTTAAGAAACTGCTTGTCACTTCGAAAATAACAGTGCTGGCTAGGCTGATATTTGGCCTCAAAATTCTCTGGTGCTTTTTTAATTTACTAAATTCTTAAAATTAAGATAATCCTGCTGGAACGAGGAAGTTGAGTTACTTTATGTAACTGGAAATGCCAAATAGGTGCCTGTAACACTTTAAAGCCAGAGTACTGAATTCCTCCTATAGAAGCAGTGTGAAATTTGCTAGTGGACAGGGAAACGTGAACTCTTGCTCCCACCAGAATTTCGATTTGGCCCACACCCATTCACTTGCTCTGTAGTAAAAAGGAGAAATTTTGGCAATCCTATTTAGCAGTAGAATTACTGGCATTTTATAGGACTGTCAAGTAATGGGGAGGGGAGGACCTGCAGCACTGCATAACCTGCATGTTTAGATATTCTCATTATTTTGCAATTTTACCTACAAATGGCCTGATTATTTATTCAACTCCTATTTTTGCATGTTATCACTCAGCAGAGTTTTACAGCAGAGAATTTCTCAGCTCTGAGACAGGACTTGGCCCTACTTTACATACAGGGAGATTGATGAATGATTGATGATGCAGTATGAGTTCCAGGAAGAGTAGATATTCAGGGTAGTTTAAGTCCAGGAGCAGTAGAAATCCAGACATCAGGGAATGGTGCACAAATCTGGCCACATGTTCTTGTGTTTCTGGACAATGCCAAACCATGTATATTTAAATCACTACAAGGTCTGGTAAAAATTAAAGCTTGCACAGGCTCACATGTAACTTCACTTTTCTGTTGTACCATGAAGAAATCGTGCAACGCCGTCACCCTTCCACTTATCCAAACCATACCACAGCCTTGGACATTGGTCTCTGCCATAGACCCACAGTGTAATACACCATTCACACAGACCAAAACAGGGAAAAGAAAAGAAAAAAAAAAAAAAAAAGAGAGAAGACATATGTCACACATCTGGCTTCTTGTGATCAAAACAGCATGACACAAAAACTGGCAGAACCAAAAGAGAGGGGATCCGTTTCTTGCTGGAATAGTTAAATAAGCTTATCTTGCTGACTTATTTAATGTCTTACCTAGAAATTTACTTCCTATCTAATTAAGATTCCCTTGTAAATCAAAACCACCTATTTAAATTCTCATCTTGATACTTGTTTTCTAGATAAATTACTGTGGCTGCCATCTTGGTGCCAAAAAACCCCAAACAAATAAAAAAAGACTTCCAGAGAAAGTTAAAACTAAATCATAGATACATAGATTTAAGGGGGTTTGATTTGGTTTGATATGGAAGAGGTCTACTTTTTGCTAGCTTTGTATTTTTAAGAGGGGAAAAAACAGAGGCAAATTCCCAGCTGTAACTTTTTAAAATGAGTGTTTGCAAATGAACAGAGATAACTAGGACTTGAGCATGAAAGAAGCTGCAGGTCAGAGCATTAGAATTGCGAAATATTATGGAGGGAAAAATAGCTTTTCTTCTTATATGTATACCCTAAGTCAGGATCTTAAATCACAAGCCAGGTTAAGGCTATTCACAAAGACAGTCAACTCTGATGGCCAACAGATAACTTAGTTCCAAGGTACTTTTTCAGAACTGTAAAAATACAATTATACTTCTATACCTGGAATGTGTTGCCAGGCATCATCACATTGTATGATTTATTTTTTTTTAAGTATTGGTACATCCAACTGCACATCTACTTTAATAACAGCAATTCTTGATCTAGTTACAAAACAGCTGTGCAAGTTCAAGTTCAACCTGCCTTACTGCTGACATTCTTACTCCCTGAACGATGAGGAGGAAGATTGGCTTGTATGGTTAATAATGGCTGGCTGCACTGCTGCCTTTGCCAAATAAATGCTAGTCCTACACACGGTCAGAAGTAGGTGGGAACATACTCTTTCCTTGATTTCATCCTTGTAAGCGAATCAGTTCACGAGTTTCATTTTGAGAGCTGAATTCAACCCTGAAAACAAAGCCTTCCCAAAGCTGAGAAGCAGTGCTTATTATTGCTTTGAGGGGCAAACTCATGATAAGACAGACTTGAAAAGGGGTGTATGCCAGGCAGAAGGGGCAAGTATTCAAGTACTTTGAACCTTCTATTAATTGCTTTTCAGCTACATCACCATCCTTCTATTTTCTGAGGCCCAAAATTTCCCTAAAATAGGATTGTCCTAAAGATTAAGAGCAGAACCTGGCCTGCTGTATATAACTTAGTAGCCAGCATTTAAAACATTAGCACTTCCCTCAGTGCCATCACTACTGGGCATTCAACTCATTATTTCAAGCTTTCCACTTTAGCACATCGGTACAAAGGCTGATGTGAAGCCTTGCCCATGATCACCCAACACTCATGCCAGGTTTCCAGAAGAGCTGGAAAATTTGGAGCCTGGCTGGATGTGGGATGGGTGTGCTCTCTGGCTCTGCTGTGGCTGTAGGGCTCAGGGAGCCAGATTCTGTCACAGAGAAATGGTCCATGCTGCTTGTTTGTGGACAGCTTTGAAATCTAAAGATGAAGGGTGGCATGAGAGAGCAAGCTGTTGCTAATTACAGCATCATGTGCTAATTACAGGAGGGCACTTTCCATGATTGGTCACTTGTTGGGACTTTGCTATAGAGTGCTGTCTTGAAGCCCCACAGGATCAAGGATGGATTTCATAATTTCTCCTTGTAATGGCTCAAATGAGGTCACTTTCGTTAAGGAACACCTGAAATCCTTAACAGCAATTAAGGTTTGGATCTGATTTGCTGATATGTTACACTTAAAGTAAACATAGCATAACTGAATTATCCTAAGAAATAGCCCCTTTCATTTGAAATGAAAAATCCTGTTTTACATATATTCAATTCCTATTTGAAAGATAGAGAAGATACATGAATTCTTCTCACTTGAAGCATCTGCTTCCATGTGGAGGTGTTGTCCCACAGATGTCATTTCCCACACGATAGGACAGCTGAGAAAGATTTCAGGTGCCACATGTACCAGACCTGTGCAAAAACCTCATGAAACCGTGGCAAAAAGCCTGATGTGACTCAGACAATTTCACTACTGTTACTGTAGCACGACAACTGATGAGGAGTCATTGAAGCTTCATGCTTTACTGCATCCAAAAATTAATAGTAGAAATAAGATTGTGGTTCAGTACCCTGACCAGCATATAGATGTAAAGCTGCTGTGAAACCTCACTTCATACTTCTCCTGCCCTACCGGCCTTATGTTTTCTTCTCCCCACTCAGGGGTGGCAAAAAGCCTGGTGAAGAAGGCAGAGGGAAGCAGAGAGAGACTAGAGGCATGGAGTACATGTTTGTCACGGGGTTATGCAGGGAAAGGCTCCATCAGTCTGCCTGACTCTTCCAGACTAACTCCCTCCAGTGGACACTGCTTCTGGAGCACTCCACTCTTTTAAAATAGAGTAACTGCTCCAGGAAAAAGTAACCAATTCCAGGTTAGCATACACCAGGAGAAATCCCGCTGGAACACAGGGAAAGTCATTTTGGAAATAATTACAGTACCCAATTTTCCAACTCAGACAGGAGGTTAAGGAAACAAAAGATAAGATCTTATGGCTGGGAAGTGTGCCCTGCTTCAGGCCTTTTCTCCTGCGTGCCTGCCTCCAGCATCCAGTAGGTGCAGTCAGGGATGTTCTGTCTTTGGGCCCCTGACTGCTGGCTGTGCCACCAGTGCCCTCCTCTGGTATTTGTGAAGGCAGCGTAAGGAACACAAAATCTGTTGGATGCACAGGAGAGCTGGACGTGTGAGGGAGCCCCTGTGCTTCATGGCCCTGTCACTCAATCACATACATTCACTTTTTTTATCAGAAATAAAACCTCACAACTATTGTCTTGTGCCAAATCCACCTGGGAAAGTGCTCGTAAATGAAGCAATAACTATTTCCTTCTCTGTTCCAGATTGTCCGGCCTTCAAATCATGCTACAATCCAGAGCATCGTAAAAGCAGTGGGAATCATTCCCGGCATTCCAGAACCCTGCTGCGTTCCCGACAAAATGAGCTCACTCAGTGTCCTGTTCTTAGACGAGAACAAAAACGTTGTTTTAAAGGTCTACCCCAATATGTCGGTTGAAACGTGCGCCTGCCGATAAATTCATATGAACATGCCTTGAAGGAGACGTAGGCATCCTGCCCGGCTGCACTGGGAGAGCTGTGATTGGAGAGGAGTCCACTTGTGTTGCTGAATGACCGCAAACCTACAGTTCCTCGACAGAAAACACACGGAGAGACGAAAACCACACACGTCCCCACCTGGAAGGATATGGCTCCCTGTCATCATTTGTCTTCCATATTCTCCTCCCAGGAATTCAACCCTTTCACACACACTTTCCTAACCCGCCTAGCCAAGACACCTGGTGTTTAGTGAGAAATTTAAGTTTAAAGTTTTCCATAATCAAAGGACTAGAATATGTTTTTACACGCTACTTTTCTGACTATTTTATCTCTTCGGTTAACCAAGAAGATGGGAAGTGAACTTGCAAAGGCAGCCTTATTTTAGAATATCACTTTTGTACACAAATCAAAACTTTTTTGCCTAAAACACTCATACACTTAATCTGCATATTTATACTGAAAAATGCTGTAATAAAGGGCTTAAAATGTATATTTTCTTCAGGATGCAAGCATAGTGCACTGCATAAGCTTTCGTATAAACAGTATGTTAATATACCCTTCCCTAATATATAATTTGTACTACAAAAGACATATGTAATATCCCACACTTTTGGTTTGCTGGATTATTTCAGGTTGTTACACATACTCTCTGAGTAACACATACTATATAGTAAGATGTTGAAATACTAAAAATAAAATAACCAAGATTTATATTTTTGTAAATTATACTTTATATCCTCTAGATTGTTACATGCTTTTAACAAAAGCTAATAAATTAAAGGTACAGTAGTATCTAAAAAATAGTTGAATTGTCTTCCTCTGAATGCACTCTGTTACATTCTGTTAATTAGGTGAAAACATGTAAATACATGTTAAGCTTGTCATAATGCACCTCAATAGATTAAAGGCAGAAGGGAATACTGTGATCGTCCAGAGTGACCTCCTGCATAGCACAGATCAAAGAAGGTTGCCCAGTAGTTTCTGTTTTGAGCTGGGGAATATCTTTGAAAAACACGCATAAATTTGGCTTTAAAGACTTCATGCGATAGAATATCTCTACTGGACTACAAGTACTTGTTCCAAAAGTTAGTGCTCTTTGTTCAAATGCAGTGGCTTAATCCTACTCTGAATTTGTTGAGCTTTAGCTTCGATTCACTGGATCTTACTGTAACCTATTTTATGAGATCCCTTTCATCTATTATCCAGAATACTTTCAGTGTGTATTTTCAGTATATAGAGCAGGGTCAAAATATATTTAGGCTAAGATTTAAATAGGTACTTTGATTTCTTATTCTAAGCCTCAGAAAAATTTCTCTCACAGCTCTTTTCCAACAATACACATCAAAAAGAGACCCAATATTTGGCAGTGGTTCTGTTAGAAGTCTTCACAGGAATAGTCTCTAACTCCTGTACAACTCTCTGTTGACACACTCATGGTAGCCCTTGATACGGTAGCCTGTCAATCCTCCTCCTAGGTGTCCCAGTGTGCCAGGACACACCACATACTGCATCTTCCTGCCCCCTCCTGTAGAAAAGCGCAGGCAGACCAGGAGCAGAGCAAACTTCTGAAGTCTGTGAGGTAGCACAGAGCACAAGATAAGAAGGGTTTCTTCCTCAAGAGGCAGTCTAACCTTCTGCACTGCCTTATCCATTAAGAGTTGTATTGTTTAAGGGAAGGATAGGACACACACTGCCTCCTGATGAATGACTAACTGGAAGGCTCCAATCCTGCTAAAGTGCCACTCCTGCCACCAATACTCCACACCCGTGTGGTGCAGATTCTCAGACAACAGAGCTGTGTAAAGAAGGTACTTCCTAACCTACAGAAAAGCAAGATTCAGTGCCAGATAAACCAGGAAATCAGCTGATACTAAGCAACAAAGTGTTAAGGACGGGGTTTTTCCAAAACAAATCCAACTCCATACTTTGAGGCCACAGTTTCATTGCCGCAGGTAACAGCAACATCTTGAATGTGCTTAGGTTTTTGGGGAATATTTCAATTCACTTGCACAAAGCTGCATAATTAACAGCAACCATTGGACAATATTAATGTATTTGTGTATCACTGGAATTAACAACTGTCTCACTGCCAAACCTCAAAGAGCAGCTTTCAAAAGGAATTGCTACTGGATGAAAACTGTTCATTGTAAAGTTTCCGCAAAGCTGACACTTGGCCTGACACTATTTGACATCTCTGTATATGAACTGGAAGTCTGTATATAACAACCCCCACAGCACTTGCAGAAGACAGTGTTTAGGAGACATGTATTTACATAGATCACTGGATTTAGCCGCACTTTATGTAACCAAAATTCATTTTAAGGTAGACAGATCAGAACATAGTACCTAGGCACAAGGAATGGGGGCTGTTCCTACTGAGTAAAAGGTTGCACCCGTAACTCTTAAAGCCCTAATTCTTAAAACCATTTTGGTGGCTATCCGGGACTTATGGCATAGTATGAGCATCCAAGGTGATGCTACATAAAGAGAGCTAATGAAAGCTTCCAAAAGATACACACGGGAGCAGGGAACCACATAAGGAAAGGAGATTTTATTTCTGCACGTGGCACTAGTGGACTCCCACTAGAACACTATGCAGAGCCCCAGTGCTCACCTTTTCAATGAGACATTCAAATTCTGAAAAAAAAAAAAAACAACACTAAAAAGAACCAAAAACAGTTAGAAAAAAAGAGTTCTAATGTGATTAAAAAGCACAGTCTGTGTATTTTATCAGAAAGTAAACAGAGAAGTAACTTGATTATACTGTACAAGTACTTTGACAGAGAGAAAATGCCAGCGTTATGGGGCTCCTTAAACAGGCAGGAAGTCCCAAGAGCTCCTGTCTAGGTGAAGCCAGGCACAATGACATAATAAATGAAGCACTGTGGGGTTTTTTTTAAGTGTGACAATCTCTTAGACCAAGTACTACAAAAATCAAAGAAATCTTAAATTCTTTTGACATTGTCAGTTCAATTCTGGAGACCCTTCAAAAGTTATCCTTTAGCCAAACACAAGTAATCGGGCTCTGCATGCAGGTAGGAAACACAAAGTCCTTGAGTAAAACAGTCGTGCTCTGCAAGAGGCCCAGACCCTTTCTGACTTTACAACATAGAAACTAGAATCTGGGATCCCACTTGTCACTTGAACAGACACACAAGTGAGTATTCGAACAGTCTGGGCTCACATTAAACACTGCGTATGCGCTGCTAGAAAATGGGAGAAGAATGGCCAGAAGGGACAAAAGCTTGTCTGCATGTCTGGAATGAGATATATATTTTTTTAAGGTAAAAGCTGATAACACTATTCAGACTTTATGGCACGTGTACAGAATGGATTGAGTTGTGCTTAAAAAATATGATACATTAATGGTACAGATAAAAGGCTTATGTACCATTAGATTAAATTATAATGCATTCATGAAGATAAATAGCAAGTGATATTTTTTGTCTATAAACAAACTAGGTTTTTTCCTTCTGTATCATGAGAAATTCTATTATCAGCCTTGTATTTCTGCCTTGGCTTATTCTCCTCATGGATAACAGTATCTTCACAGATAATCTTCTGTATCTTCACAGGGACCTTTATTTTTCCATGTGGCCTTACAAGGTTTGGTTCTGTCTTCATTTTGAGGTCACTGAAATAATGACTGGTTGTTCTTGGACTGACCATCAGGAATCTAAGAAATATATTACATAAGATACTATAAAAACAAGCCTAAATTCCCATACACCAAAGGAATCAAACTGAAAATGGACAAGCCTGCAAACAACATGAAGCAAACTTGACACAAAACAGATATTTCACTGTGTACAAACAATAGCTCTTGGCTGATAAACGGAAAGTAGTTTTAAGGTTGTTTGTACTGTCATGAGATCATGTCTCGCAGAATCACAAGTCTCCACCAAATGATCAAGGATTTTCTGATGGCAAGTGAATGGACTGTAATAAAGAACTGTGAGTTGTTATGTATTAATAGCTAATAGACTAATTTTGTTCTAGATCTCCATTTTCTAGTCTTGATGGAAACAGTGTAATCTTCTACGTCCCTAAGAAAGCTTCTTTCCGCGTTGGCAAGGAAATGATAGAAGAGTATAATTAAGGAATGGTGACCCTAAAGTGAAATGTGGATTCTTTACAATATACAATGTCCTTCCCACCAGCCACATGTGTTTGTCAGATGTTTATAGAATCTTCATTAACTAAGAGCTTTGCTAGATAACAGAAGCTGAAGCATGGCATCAATGACTCTGATAAGGGCAAGTGTACAACCAATCTGCTTGACAACTGACAAGAGGCTGGGGTTTGAAACAGACTGCAAAAAGAACACAAGAAAGTGATTTGCAAAGGGCATTCCAGTTGTTTGCCTTCCATCTCCTTTCCTCTCTCTGTAATGAAACAAGATTTTTAAGAAGTTAATATACCCTTGTCCTTCTGACGCTCCCCCCGAAAGCAAACGAGAAGAAATGCATTGTTTTGGAGTATTAGCTGCACTCTCTGTTTTCAACATCATTGCCTGTTTGACAAGAGGCAAGCCTTTGGAAGACTGGGAGAAGTTCTCAGCTATGGGAAAGTCTGATGCACACTTTCATGATCCTGCAGAAGTGGAAGATGAGACTCATTTCGACTTTAAATCTTTCCTGGAGAACATGAAGACAGATTTACTAAGGAGTTTGAATTTATCAAGAGTCCCCTCACAAGTGAAGACCAAAGAAGAACCACCACAGTTCATGATTGATTTATACAACAGATATACTGCAGACAAGTCCTCCATCCCCGCATCCAATATTGTAAGGAGCTTCAGTACTGAAGGTAGGAGAAGTCCTAAATAGGTGCACTATAATTTTTAAAGACGTACATGGACAGTAGGTACTCAGATTCTTTTGAAATTCAGAGGGAACTGAGCACCTAACTTCCACAGAGGCTTTAGAAGAGAAACAGATTAAAATTTTGGATTGTAGTCTTGCTCTGTAGTTTCTTTCAATCTTTAAAAAAAAGGAAATTACCTTTAGTTTTCTTCTTTGGCGTTTTTACTGTACAATTCCCTCTTCTCAAACCACCAACTGAGATGATGCACTGAGTAACAGGGTTTACATGAATCATGTTTCTCAAAGCTAGAGATTTGGGACTGAGTTTTAGTGTTAGAACACAAACTTTTGGTCATCTATAGTTGAACCATCCATGCTAGAGAGCTTCTCATTCAGGTGGGCTCTCCTCATACTTAAAAACCACAGCATGCAACTGAGAAATGTAACAGCAGTGCTGTTCTTCTGGTTTAGATGGAAAGATTTATATGAAAAGGGGTAGTCAAGCTTTTCTCAGTTAAAACAAATACAAGTTCCCTATCTGTGTAACATTAAATAGATTTTTAAAAGCACCATCAAAAGTAAAAAAAGTTCCAAGTAAATCCAATCCTTATGATAAAAATGAGACAGGGAGAACTGAAGCTTCTGTTTATGCAAAAACCAGACACAGGTAACACCGCTATGGAGAACTCCAGATTCCCAAATTAGTGCCCTGAGTCCTGAAATGGAAAGAAACCTTAACAGCATGAGCTAGATAATAGTTTCCATATCTGACTCCTCTCCGATTGCTTTAGTGGGTAAACACTGTGAAGAAGTGTCAACGTTAGCCAATTAAAATTGCCCTAAAACCCAGTCATGGATGAGTAATTATCTTACATGGACTATCAAACAAACATCAGACAGTGATGACTTTTAAACATTACTGATCTGATCTTCCAATCAAGTATCTGCCTCTCTCAAGGCAGAGTTTCTGGTACTGCACATACCTTTGCACAAAACAATAAACCAAACAAAACTCACACAAGCTCAGTGAGTCCAGCCTGGAAGGGCTGGCATCAGGGCACGAAAGGCTTTTTACCACCAAGTCCCAATTTAGACAGACCCTGAAGCTTCAACTCAGGATTTTCAAAAACATTTCTATTTCCCCAAACTCCCAGTATTTCAAGCTGCTCTCAAAGTTACCTGGAGACAACAAAAACCTCAGCACAGCTAGTTCGTAGAGACACTTAAATATATAGGATATTTCCCTGTATTAGGAGGGCAGTTCATCCCATTGCATGATGATACAAGTAGGAAATTCATAGGTTTTTTTCAAGAATTCTTTATGTAAAAATCTCTTTAGAAATGGATAAATCTGAACACTTCCCAGATGTTTTATTTCTGTACTTCATACTGACCAGCATCATCCACAGCTTCTTCTAGGCAGATTCTTTACGTTCCCTTCCAAATACCCACCTGACCATGCATTCTTGGTGAAAATACTACCAACATCAGGGACCTCCATTTCACTTTTCATTCCCTGCCCTTGAAACTTGGCCAGAAGACAGTATTTTATTATTTTTTTAAAAAAATTCTGAGTAACCACGCTTTTATTTTGTCCCCCCCAAAACCTGAGTCTTTTAAAAGCAACTTACTTGGACAGTCAGAAGCACTGTAACCACGTGTTTTAATTTCCTGTTGCAGATGTTGTTTCTTTAACTTCACCAGAAGAAAATCCATTTCAGAAACACATCTTGCTCTTCAACATCTCTATTCCACGATATGAGGAGATCACCAGAGCTGAACTGAGAATTTATATCTCCTGTCACAGGGAAGTCGGGTCTCTCTCTAGGCTGGAAGGCAACATGGTTATTTATGATGTTGTAGATGGTGACCACTGGGAAAACTCGGAAAGTACCAAATCTTTCCTTGTCTCCCACAATATCCACAAGTGCGGCTGGGAGATGTTTGAAGTATCAAGCGCTGTGAAAAGATGGGTCAGGGCAGACAAACTGAAGACTAAAAATAAGCTAGAGGTCGTTATTGAGAGTAAGGCTCTGGGTGGTTTCACTTGTGGGAAGCTGGATATCAGTGTTACCCCTGACACTAAAAATCTGCCCCTGTTAATAGTGTTCTCCAATGACCGCAGCAATGGGACAAAAGAAACCAAAGTGGAGCTTCGGGAGATGATTGTTCATGAACAAGAAAGTGCGCTAAAGAAATTAGGAAAGAACAACACTTCATCTGAAGAGGAAGGACAGGCAGAGGAAAAGGCCATCACTGGGCCTCACCAGCATTCCTCCAGAAGCAAGAGAAGCATCGGAGCCAACCACTGCCGGAGAACTTCCCTCCATGTGAACTTTGAAGAGATTGGCTGGGATTCCTGGATCATTGCACCGAAAGATTATGAGGCTTTTGAGTGTAAAGGAGGTTGCTTCTTCCCTCTGACAGATAACGTTACCCCAACAAAACACGCTATTGTCCAAACTCTGGTACATCTCCAAAACCCAAAGAAAGCTTCCAAGGCCTGCTGCGTTCCAACCAAATTGGATTCAATCTCCATTCTTTATAAGGATGATGCTGGTGTGCCCACTTTGATATATAACTATGAAGGGATGAAAGTGGCAGAATGCGGCTGCAGGTAGTATACAAGGCCGAACCGCTGAAAATAAGAATACCCTCTTTTTCTGCTCTGTGTAAATCTGTACATTAGTGAGGCACATCAAAACCCTTGAAAACAAGGTTTGGAGCAGGGTACGGGGCTGGTTGTTGCTGCTTGTTTTAAAGGAAACTGGCATTTAAAGAATGGCAATCATTGTAAATAGCCTGCATTATATATCATGACAAAGTGAATACTGGATTAAAATATTGTGAGATTGAATGAACTACACGTTATTGGGCAACGGGGATATAATTTGAATACCTTATTTCAGCTTTTCTGTTTAATTGATTCTGTTCAAGTCACAAACTAAAGGATTTT
Organism: Nycticryphes semicollaris; assembly: GCA_013400055.1. NCBI lineage: Eukaryota > Metazoa > Chordata > Aves > Charadriiformes > Rostratulidae > Nycticryphes > Nycticryphes semicollaris. The sequence goes on from VXBJ01005103.1 coordinate 2,447,826, forward strand.
CAGTGGAGATTTAGGATGCCCTTTAAATGTTTAATAGGTATTGAAATCTAATTCTCTCAGCCAACTCTGGCATTTTCAACTGCTGTAAAACTCAGTAAACAGAATTCAGTCTGCATGGTAAAGTCAGGAATTGAAATCCTGCAAATGTTTTCTCATATCAGTAATCTCAGAGGCTTTTACAGGCAAATTATTTAAACCTCTAGGTGAAGATTTGCAGTATTCAAAACAGAAGAAACTCACAGTCTTATTTCATTCCCAAGTTTCCTTCTGCGAGTAGCAGGTGCCTTGGTTTCAGCTTTCTTATCCTCAATGTCCCTATTTTTACCCCTTTATGGCACATACTTGAATGATAAGAAGTGCAGCCTTCCGCTTCTAAGACACTGTTTCCTAGGAGGAACGGCAGCCCTTATCTCTGCACAAAGATAAGAAGCCACTTTGACCTACTGCATATTCTTAGTATTTCTTTGCAAGAACATGCAGTCAAACGATGTCCAGCCTTAGAAGCTGTGTGCTAAGTGCAGTGGGGGTTGGCAGAGCTCAGCACTCGTGAAAAGCTCAGGCTACTTATTTAGAGGCCTAAATATGTTCTTTGGAGTCTGACATTAGGCTCCAATTTTTTAAAAAATTTCATCTTCGGAGAAACTTTATTTTACATACAAAATTCTTTCAACGCTTAGAAGTCTGGGAGAATCTGAAAACTTTTATCTGTGTCCTAAGTGACTTACACTGCTCTATGGGAAATACACTACCATACAATAATTCTCTGACTTCAGTTCTATTTTCACTGAACAAGGACCCCATCTTTTTTGCAATTAAAGTAAACTTCCTTTGATTCTCATTAAGGTTTTGCCTGTATAAGAACAGACAAAGTGTCTTCTGTTGGTTTCAGGTGATAGGTGTAAGTGTAGTACAATGCCACCACAGTCCACCTAACTTCTACTCCTCCACCACCTTACACACACACACACAAATAAAAATCTATCAGAGAACACTCTTGGTCCAAACCCACAGCAAACTACACATCTGTTCAAAACGGTGAGAATATTGATGAGGCAAAAATCTAAACAGTAGCTTAATGTATGGAAGCAACAGGACTTAAACGGATACATATGTTTTAAATTAGGGCAGCCTGTGGGCAAGACGAATTCATTTGGCATGAACGGGTCAGCTTGAAATCTAATACACAGTTTATTTACTATTGTTAACTTAATACAGAGCAAATAGCAGGTGAGTGTGAGCAGGGTGGCTGTAATTCTATCAAGAACTACTGGTTACATCACAAACCATGAGCACAAAGCACGATTCACCAGAATCTTTGGACTGATTTATAGCCTTTTCCTTTCGAACTGGGCTGCAATTGGATCAGATCCGAGATGCGGATCCAGGCAAACTCCATCCATCCATCGCTGCATGTCATTAACCTCTTAAGCTTCCTGTCCTCTCATTTCTCCACTCCCCACTGTCTCCTGTCATTTTACAGTCAGAACCCCCTCTATTGTCTCCCTGTTTTGTCCATGTCTCCTAAGCTCATGATAATTTGCACAACTTCTCTTAATCAAAGAAAAGAAACCACCGAACAAGCATTTGTTGTGATCTCATTAGAAAAGTTAATCACCCACGTGCCAAGGTAATTGTAGCTGTGTGCCCTTAAGTCATCAAAACACGAGGTCCTTGTATTATGACTTCACTGAATACAGGACTTTGTCCATAATTAAATGAAAATTGGGGAAGGGGAAAGACCAGTCTTGACACACTCAAAGAGAGAAATTCTCAAGAATCAATTTTTCTTTTTTTCCCCCCACACTCTCAAGTCAAACATTGATCTTTGTTCCCAAGCTTATTTTGAGGAAAAAAAAAAAAAAACCAACCAAACAAAAAACAATCACCAACAAAACCCAAGCCCTATGCCATTTTTGGCCCAGAAACTCAGATCCTAGCTATGCTATCAGAATGCTAGAGAACCTCTACGGATTCTGTCCCAAAACCAGACTACAAGTCTCTTTTGTATTTCAACCAAAAAAATCAATTGCTCTTGCAGCTAGCTTTAATGATCACATTCCCATAGGCTTAACATGTTGGTTGGTAGAGTAGTAAAAGGAAATATGAATCTTTCCATAGAATGATGACCAGGGTCAAGAAGAAATGAGAACCCAGTAGTGACTACAGATACCTACAGCATGGCTGAAGTGTGTGTCAAATTGATGTTTGGTTATACAATGTAAATTTAACAGCTTGATATATGTAGTTTGGGACATTTAATTTTAAGAAACTGCTCAAATTCCCTCATGTTTCAACTGCTTTGGGAGGCAATGAATCAGCCAGGTGGCCACAATGTGCTAGAGAGTATACTGGGTGCAAAGAGCAAGCAAAACACCTTGCCCCTTGCTTCAAGCTGGGCCCCATCAGACACTGAGAAAACCCCTCTCATCCCTGGATTCTGAATGTTGACCAACAGCTTGTAGCTATCAAGGTGCAAGTTAGGGCCTGTGTACTGTCCAGCAGATACACAGTTAAAATTAAAACTTATTTGTTTAACACAAACTGCCTGGAACATGCCCTCCTCAGGCCCATTAGCTGTAGGTGTAACAGCCCTATCCCTCAGAATCACCAGCTGACTCCACAGCCAATTTTAAGGGTACCCTATAGCACTTCAGCCTTAATACTTAAACATGGTGGAAGCTGGTCAGGAGATATAGCTGTGGCTATTTTTAAACAGCTTCCCACCCTGTCTGTGTACACAGGAGGCACAGTGCTCTCTGATCTCATCCACTCCTCTGTGCCACGGCCCAACACAGAATAACAGCAGATGGACCTTACCACTTACCCAACACAGCACAGCAATCCCTACAAGTCAAAAAGATCTCCATTTTCATTATTCTTTTCCACAGGTGAAGAGGCAACGGCCTCACAGGAACCTGGAGGTGTTCAGGTGGTATCTGCTCAGACACCTTTATACTGGAAAGATCCTGACAATATAGAAATGTTAAGCTAGAACTGCCAATTCCTGCTTTTCAGGTTTTAGACTGCCTCTCAAGGAGGTTTATCATTTCAGACACAATTGGGCTCGAATACAACAAATGTTGTTCCCAGGCCACAGGTGATTCTTCTCTCCAGCCTCCTCAGAGCCTGGCCATCACCAGACAGGTAATGTAGGCAGGGTCATGGCCACGCACCACGTAGGCCCACATGGGCACACACTGTGAGCTCCAGGAGATACCAGTACATTGCTGTAGCTCCTTGTACATAGCACTGAACCAAAGTTTGTCAAGAGCTGAAGGGTACAGAGGGGAAACACAAACGAGCTGGCAAGGCCAACAAGCAGGAAATGAACAGTGTCTGTGAGGCAAGACCCCATCCTCAGTGCAAGGACAGCTCTACACCCACTCTGGCTGCTCTGAACAGCTCACAGGACACCTCGTCTGACTACTAATCACCTCCCTTCTCCCCATGTTAGCTCCCCAACGTACCACTTGTTGTGTGTTTAGCAGAAACAAAAACAGGGTAGGTCCCTCCGCAGTCTTTAGAGAGGGAAGGGCTCAGAGAGCTCTGCCGGCCTGTCTGCAATACAGGAGCCTCCAACTGCAGGTGCCTCCAGATGTAAATCTCCTCACTGCCGCCCGGGGGCTGACCGAGGCCAACAAACGGCCTCAGAGCCATCTTTGGCCTCTCTTCAGCCTTCAGTGCTTTCTCTAAGCCTCGGTGCTTCCTTCATGATGCCACGGTGTCACCGCCGGGCCGTGAGGAGCCTCCAGACCGCTCCCGCCACACCGTCTCTGAGGAGCGTCTGCGCTGCCTCGGCGCCATCTTCAGGCTGCCTGGTGCTCCTGCGGCAGCTTTGCTCGTTACTCCCCAGCCGTCTTTCTCCACTCACTTAATTACTCTCCTTCACAGGGTACCTTAAAAACCTTCAGCTTAAAGATGTCTCTCCCGCTGGGCACAGCCTTTTTTGCCCTCTCCATGCCTCTGAGCTGCCCCGCTGCCATCTTTGTGCTGGCTGTTGCTTCCAGGCTGCCTCAGCAACATGTCGTCATTCTGACCTTCCTCAGAGCGGCTCCTGTTGATTTTTTTGTCCTCTTCCTTAAAGCTTCTGCTGGACTATCAGTCATAATTCAGCTAAAAGCCTCACAGAAGAATGGCTTCAGTGTAGCCCTGGAAAATGCGATGCCCTGAGGCAGTCCCCTCATGGAGGCGTATAGTTTGGCTGCAGCCTGGCAAACCCGCCATTAGCCCTCACAAAAGCCTTGACGCTGGCCCAGGACAGCAGAAGATCAGGCTGGCAACCAGAACTTCTGATCCAGCAATGAGGAAGAAACCTCATTCTTCACAGCAAACTTCACTACAGCAGGGCCAGGACCTGTCTCACTGGTCGTCAGAGGTGTCCGGTGCAGTCCCTAGGAATCGGTTTGGTGGCAGCCGTTGGCAGTGCCGGGCCTAAAAACAAAGACTACCATGGATGGCAGGAGTTCTCACTGATTCAGGTAATAACTTCAGGATAGCGGGGTCTTGATGCAGTATTTAATATTCACTATTTATTATTGGCTATCCCTGTTTGGTGCACCATGCTTAACAAACATAAATCTATCAGAAAGCTAGGATCTAATGAATATAGGCAAGATAACACAAACCATTCTCCAAGGACTGTGTGTCGATTTCCCCTTCTTGTTGAAAAATTACTTGCCAAAATTCAAAACTCTGTTCCTGAATTAATTCAGGCTGGATAGCTCTAATGTATTTTCCTGAATTTTCTGCTTACCAGGAATATGGCAGTTCATGTGTTCAGCTGAGCTAGTTGGGTTGAGTTTATCACAGCTGGGCTCTGCGGGCTGTGATAACTCTGCACCTGCTCCTGCCTGAAATTAGGAGATGTTTCAAAATGGGAATATACATGTTTTACCCTCTCCCAATCTTTTGATAAAAAAATATAAATTGTCTTCTCATTCTTTTTTTTTTTTTTTCCTTTTCTCAGTCACTGTAAAAAGAGGGAAGGGGAAGGGAAAGGAAAAGGGAAGGAGAGGGGAGGGGAGGAGAGGAGAGGAGAGGAGAGGAAGATTAATATTAACAGAGGATCAAAATCCTGTACAAGGACAGAACAGAAAACAGAGTCTTAGACCATACCTGTGCAATCCAGTCGTGCCCATCGCAGCCATGAAGTAGCACTGACCCAGACTTGTACATCTATAAAAGGCAGCAGAGGTTTGTCCAGAAATACTTACCAAGTCCTGCAGGCATTAAATATTTCATTGGCATACTCCTGTGCTTGAGCTAATAAAGCCTTCCTCCCAGTATTTAAGAGCCCAGTATCACTTTTACCTTAGTTCTAATTCATACATATAACTTAATATAGGGCTGTATTAGAAGGCAGCCCTGAAAGCAAGATACAGTTTCTTTCCAAATTTCGCCTTTATCCTGTTGGCATTTCTGCCAGTGAAAAAAACTGCTCTTGCTGCCACCTTCAGATGACCTTCCTGCTACTGCATCTGTGACCAAACGGTCTGTATGGGCCTGATGAGGGAATGCTGAGATAGCCGCAGAGCAGAACCAAGGAATATTGGAGCAAAATATATAAAGTGACAACTGCATACCAAAACACTTAATTTCACTCTTGTGGCAGCTTTTTAACGTATGATGTGAGTGATGCAAACCGTGCTTGCAGACTAGTCTGCAACGGCTAAAAGAAAATACCTCTTCTCAGAGTATGTGGGAAGTTCATACCCACAGGAAGCCAGAAAATGAAATATTTGTGGACAGATTTTAAAGGATCATAAAGTTTTATGAGTTATAAAAACTAGGCCTGAGCTATTGAGTTCAGCTTAAAACTAAAATCAAAATAGGAATTTGGCTTGGGTCGTATTAGAAATTAGATGGTAGAGTTACATTTTGGATCTGGGTACTCAGAGTTCAATGAACACACTTGCATTCAACAATGTTTGATAAAAATTTAAGCTATCTTTATCAAGAAATGGGTATGTAAATAGTAATTCTCCAAAGCTTGAAGAATCCACACTGTATAAGGAAAGATTCTCACCTTCTAATACTGTCTATAAAAATTATAGGTAGTAGTGACTGACGTGTCACACTGAATTCAGGGCAAGAGAAATAAATCGCTGAACAGATCCAATGTGGAAAAATAGTTTTTTCCACTGTTCTAGATTTTTAAGTCACACTTGTTGGGTAAAGCATTTATTTTACATTTACATTATAAAATGAGTTTTGTTATAAAGTGAGTTTTGTTTCTGTGTGCTAGGTTTGTTTCTGAAGTGCAAGAGGGTGAATATGCATCTGAACTGGAGAAATAAATTGAACTATGGAGTGTTGCCATATCTTGGTTTTTACTTGGTAAAACTAATCATAATCCAGTATATATTTCTCAAAACCCTATCTTAATAAAAACCTCAGTTACGGTTTCCAGCTCTTCTGATGTGAAAATCTTTAAAACATGATGCACAATAAATGTTAGAAAAACAGAGAAGTATTTTTTTTTGTAATCTTATGATTTTACAACAGTCACAGGCAGAAAAGAGCAATTTCATGTTTTTTAACCTGCAGATAAGGCCTAACTGGAGAAAAATATTGTGAGTCTGTGGAAATACTTCCTTATGCTAGGAAAAAAAAAAATCATATATTGAGTTTAGCAGGGGATATATAGAACTCATTTAGATCTGGAAGGTAATTTAGATCTGGAAGGTAATTATCTGGCGCATATCCTGATTAAAAATGCTCAGCCACTGTCTGTCACTGTCTCTTTTCTGAGTATGACCTTCATGGCAATTCATCTATGTCTGTTACATCCAGACTAAGATGAGGTGACTGTTAACACCTCGAATATAATATCTGTAACACTCGGTAACACCCTTTGCACAGCAAGTTGATACAGAGGTAATTTGAGTAATGCTTTGTCATTTCAAATTTATTAATTTCTATTCTAAAAGCAGAAAGTGGTGGAGGAAATACAGGCCTAAAAAAAAAAGAGTGTTTTTAAGATTTGCTGTGATTTAAACTCTCTGATTTTTATGGTAAATAATTTAACATGATTTCCACCATTGTCCTGTACTTGTTAAGTAGTTTCATATAAATAAAAGTGTCCATGATGTACTATGTACTGAAAGATTAAAAAAAGAAAGTCCTAGGTATACTCCATAAACATGCAATGTCATTCTTTTTGCAGGGATAGAAAGCTGCATGCTTAAAGCTACTGTACAGACGGACAGAAAGGGAGATCCATCCTGACATATTCTTAGGGACATGGATTATTGTACTTTTTTTCCCAATTCCTGTCACAATGGATCCATTTTGTAACCCCTTCTTGGCTGCTGGGCATGCCCTCCTCCAGCACCCAGCAGGAATTAAAGGGAGAAAGAAATAAGAAACAAGAAAAAGAGACCCATGGAACAACCCAGCCCCCTTCCCCAGCAGGCAAAATATCTAACCCTTCCATATTTCTACATTTCCCCCTTCATTGTTTTAGATCACACGTGTGTTTCCTTTATTGTTATGCTTTATTTCCATCACACCAAAATTAGTCTATATTTTCCCTTTCAAGTTAATTGGAAGATGTTGGAACACACAAAAATTGCCGTGACTAAAAGAACATTAAAATATTAAGCACACCAAAGTGGGAAATGTCAGAATTAAGGTTATCTGTGCATTGTCCCCCTCTTGGTTGTATGCATTAATTACACAATAATGTAATTTATTTCAGAAGGCCGCTGCCTGAGTCAGTGCACAGAGCACATGGTGCTTTGTCTTGTCTCTTGACTTGATTGTCCTAATGTACACTACAGCATGTGCAATTCTTCTGATGCTAACAGCATTTAGGGACACTATTAGAGGTTGGAAGTAAAGGAAGAGTATGTGGTAGACATTAATGAAGCAAAAGATATCCCTTGCCCCAAAAACTTTCCAAGCCTGACAAACAGAAGAGCCATGGGTTAGAAAAACAATAAAAATCAATGTGCCCAGCAGCCTGTCCACTCTACTGGCCCCACGAGGAATTAGTGCTGCTCTGGCAATGTATCCTGTAGCTCAAAAGTCAATTTTGGGACAAAGTGGGGTTGTGCTGGAGAGTTTTTGTTCCGGCTACCTTTCCCCTGGAGTGTTGGATTGTTCTTTGCAGGGAGAAAGTAAGAAGAGCGGTGGTAATGCCCGGGAGTTAGGTCTGTGATGGATGTGACAAGTTGTCACAATATAGAACAGCCCCCCAGAATTAAGAAGATACAACAGATCAGAATCTCATCGCTTCTTTAGCAGCGAGGCACACAGAATGTTGCTGGGGCACACCTGAAGCTTAATTACTTATATATTATCAGCAACAATTTCAACTGTATACTAGGCCTCTCCTTTGACAGGGGAGGAGGCAACAGTTTTTAAATTAGAGTTTTCTACAGATGGTAGCACAGCCTGGTTGCCTGAGATAGCTGTGACTGTAACATCAGGTTTTACAGCTTTTGTCATAGAGTGGTCTTTTCTCTAATGGACTCTTACAACAATTTATTTGTCCCCTTTGATGGCTTTACATTTGTACATGTACATACGCACAGATACGTATCAACCATGGGATATAATTGTACCTGCCTATACAGACGAGGCTGTTCCTCTATGGACTTGTTAAAGGAAGAAACTTTGCAAAAGTCCTTTTTTGAAGGCCATGTGAAGAAAGACTTCACTAAACTGCTTTGTCACTCATGACACCCACACATGGCACCAACAGAGCACACCCAGCCAGGGTAGACCATCTTTAGGCTCTTCCCAGCGTGTGTGTTCATACATAGTAACAAGTGACCTTTTGAAACCAATACAAAACCAGGCTTTTCCAGGTTTCCTGAGTCTGTTTTGCAGCTACCTCCAGCACGCAGAACAGCTGGGGTAACAACTCATTTCGGACTTAGAGCCAAGATTCTGTTCTTGTGAGTGTCTTTGGTGTGTCATACCGGGGCTCCGAATGTTGACAGCTCACATGGGTACAGCCTGCAGCTGTAGCCCACACATTCTGATCCTCTTTCAAACTCTTTATACAATAGAGTCTTGAATACATTGTGAGGAGAAGAAAACAACCCCCCCACACACGTTCTATTTTAGTATGTTGAGCCTAAAGTCTATTGGCTGGGAGCTGTCATCAGACATGACCATATGGTACTCAATGGTATTACAAGTAAATCCTAATTGAGTGCAAATTATGAAGATTAAAGTCACCTCAGATTTAGCTGTATTATGTTGTGGCAGACGTATTTCAAAGTCCTGTTTAAAATGCTACGATTCTCAGCACAGAAATTAGCAGCCTGTCATTACTTTGGATTTTATGAGCTGTTCTAAATGCCTGGAGTTCCTTGTTTGGAGTCCTTAGTCACAGAATATAAGAACAGTCCTTTGCAGCTCAGACTGAAAAAAACACCAAAAACAATGTATTGTCAACAACTTTTGAAAAAAATATTAAATATTGATACAACTAAATCACCGCAGAGTCTCCTGGTATAAGCTTTTCATAAATAATTGTCAAAGACTGGATGACTGCTTTTCTAATTGGGGCTTAAATCCAAGTTTTGCATTTAAGCAATCCACTGTCAGGATAAGCCAGATACAGCTTGTAACAGGCAATACCGTACCTTTTGGAAACAATTAACTGCCAGAAAGATCTTCCTTGATTATTGGAGTTTATTACTGTTTCATAAGAAGGCTGTGAAGTAGTAAGGAGCTGAACTTCATCTATTGGTGCACTTCGGATGATGCACTCCTTTTTAATGAGATTAAGGGTTTAATGCAGATAAAAGATTTTTATCTGTTCAGTGCACCTGCATCCAACACAGGGATTTCAGAGTGATTCACAAACAGAGACATCAGAGAGCTACATTCATTTTAATCGATAGGAGCTTCTGACTTCTTCCCTTCTTTTTTTTATTCCATACAAACCCAAAATGATCAGGACACATTTCTTTCTGTTTTCAGCGGTGATCATGTGCAGGATACCTGCCGAGGAGATCTTTCAGCCAACTCTAGTGCTGGACATGGCTAAAGTCCTTCTGGATAACTACTGCTATCCTGAAAACCTAGTGGGAATGCAAGAAGCCATTGAACAAGCAATCAAGAGTGGGGAGATCCTGGACATCTCAGATCCAAAACTGCTGGCCAGTGTCTTGACAGCTGGAGTGCAGGGTGCTTTGAATGACCCAAGGCTGGTGATTTCCTATGAGCCATCACTGCATGCAGCTCCCAAACAAGAAGCTGATGCTTCCCCAACTCGTGAGCAGCTCCTGAGTCTTATTGAGCATGTGGTCACATATGAGAAGCTGGAGGGCAACGTTGGCTACCTGAGAATTGATTATATCATAGGAGAGGAAGCGGTACAGGAAGTTGGAGCTTTTCTGGTGGACAAGGTTTGGAAGACGCTAATAGAGACATCTGCCCTGGTGATAGATCTTCGTCACAGCACTGGGGGACAGATTTCTGGCCTCCCCTTCATCATCTCATACTTGCATGAAGCCGACAAGATGCTGCATGTTGAGACTGTATACAATCGACCCTCCAATACTACCACAGAGATATGGACACTGCCAAAGGTGCTGGGAGAGAGGTATGGCAAGGACAAGGATGTCATTGTCTTGATCAGTCGCCACACCACAGGAGTGGCTGAAGATGTGGCTTACATCCTCAAGCACATGAACAGGGCTATCACTGTCGGGGAGAAGACAGCCGGGGGCTCACTGGATATCCAGAAGCTGCGTATTGGCCCCTCCAATTTCTATATGATGGTTCCTGTGTCACGATCTGTGAGCCCCTTGAGTAGGGGTGGACAGAGCTGGGAGGTGAGTGGGGTAATGCCATGTGTGGCTACTGAGGCAGAGCAAGCCTTGCAGAAATCCCTGGACATCCTGGCAGTGCGCAGAGCTGTGCCGGGTGCCCTAAGCCACCTCACAAACATATTAAAGGACTACTACAGCTTAGTGGAGCGGGTGCCAGCACTGCTGCGGCACCTTGTCACCTCTGACTTCTCTTCTGTGCAGTCAGCAGAGGATCTGGCCTCCAAGCTCAACACTGAGATGCAGGCCTTATCTGAAGACCCCCGCCTGGTGGTCCGAGTCATGGTGCCAGGTGAAGCTGCTGCCTCTCCTGCTGAGAAACCAATTGCAGTGGCAGCCAACTTACCTGATAACGAGCAACTGCTGCATGCCTTGGTGGATACTGTCTTCAAGGTGTCAGTGCTGCCAGGCAATGTTGGCTACATGCGCTTTGATGAGTTTGCAGATGCCTCTGTGCTTGCTAAGCTGGGACCTTACATTGTCCACAAAGTGTGGGAGCCTCTCCAAAACACAGAGAACTTGATCATGGATCTGCGTTACAACCCTGGTGGCCCTTCCTCCTCTGCTGTGCCTGTGCTACTCTCCTACTTCCAGGATCCTGCCGCTGGCCCCGTCCATCTCTTCACAACCTATGACAGGCGCACCAACCACACACAGGAGCACAACAGCCAGGTCAAGCTGCTGGGCCAGCCCTATGGGGCTCAGCGTGGCATCTACCTGCTCACCAGCCACCACACTGCTACAGCTGCTGAGGAGTTTGCTTACCTCATGCAGTCCCTGGGCCGTGCCACCCTGATTGGCGAGATCACAGCAGGAAGCCTCGCGCACACCCGTACCTTCCCTCTGCTGCAGGCTGAGCAGGGAATCACCCATGGTCTCACTGTCACTGTTCCTGTCATCACCTTCATAGACAACCATGGGGAAAGCTGGATGGGCGGAGGAGTCGTGCCTGATGCCATAGTCCTGGCTGAGGATGCACTGGAGAAGGCTGAAGAGGTGCTAGCTTTTCACAAGAACATGGGAGTACTTTTGGAAGGTACTGGGCAACTCTTAGAAGCTCACTATGCCATCCCAGAAGTGGCTAGTAAGGCCAGTGCTATGCTCAGCAGCAAACGGGCCCAAGGAGGTTATCGATCAGCTGTAGACTTCGAGACATTGGCTTCCCAGCTTACCAGTGACTTGCAGGAGGCCTCAGGGGACCATCGGCTTTATGTCTTCCACAGCCATGTGGAGCCAACACCGGAAGAACAGCTTCCAAACATGATTCCCAGCCCTGAGGAGCTGAGCTACATCATTGAGGCACTCTTCAAAATTGAGGTATTGCCAGGCAACCTGGGCTACCTTCGCTTTGATATGATGGCTGAGGCAGAAACAGTGAAGGCCATTGGGCCCCAGCTGATAGAGATGGTATGGAACAAGCTGGTGGACACAGATGCCATGATCGTTGACATGAGGTACAACACAGGTGGCTACTCCACTGCCATCCCAATACTTTGTTCCTACTTCTTTGAGCCCGAGCCTCGGCAACATCTCTACACGGTCTTTGATCGCAGCACCTCCCGCAGCACAGAGGTGTGGACCCTTCCCCAAGTCGCCGGCAAGAGATACGGCTCCCTCAAGGACATCTACATCCTAACAAGCCATATGAGTGGCTCTGCAGCTGAAGCTTTCACTCGCTCCATGAAGGATCTACACCGGGCCACGGTTATTGGTGAGCCCACAGTAGGTGGTTCCCTCTCAGTGGGCATTTATCGGGTTGGAAACAGTTCTCTCTATGCCTCCATCCCCAGCCAAGTGGTGCTCAGCCCCATCACCGGCAAAGTATGGAGTGTGTCCGGGGTGGAGCCACACATCACCATTCAGGCCAGCGAAGCCATGGCTGTGGCTCAGCAGATTGCCAGCCTGCGTGCCCAGGTGCCACAGATGCTGCAAACTATAGGCAAGCTCGTGGCAGATAATTATGCCTTTGTGGACATTGGGACTGTTATAGCATCCAACCTCACACAGGACATCAACAAAGGTGTTTATAAAAGGATTAACACAGAAGAGGAACTGGCCAAGAAGGTGACTGCCAACTTACAAGCTCTTTCTGATGATGACCACCTGAAATTACTCTACATCCCCGAACACACCAAGGACAGCATCCCAGGGAGCATGCCAAAACAGGTATAGTTGACTTGTACCCAGCTATACTGATGCCAGCTAGAATAGGAGCACTCGGGCAGATACCTTATCTCATTTCTAGCCCATATGATAAACCCACCGGGATTTACCTGTACCCACAAGAGAAGCCAGTGCCTGAGTGGGTTTTGGAAGATGAGGTCTCTCTGACACTAGTGCAAGTCAGGGTAGTATCTTTTGGTAGAAGATGGTAGTTCTGGATTCATGCCTGAAGGAACAGCCTTCAGGCTTTGAATCTCTTTCAGTTGTCATCTCACATGAGTAAATATGCAGGACTTCATGGTGAGAGGGAAGACACCTCATTGCCTCTGTGATCCCCTCTCTTTCAGTGTTGTGGCCTTTTGAGTATAATACATGAATGCAGAACTCCACTGGTTACAAACCAGATTTGTAACTTAAGAAAAATTAGTTTGGGCTAGAGTAAATGCATTCACCTGCAAAACACCATGGATTTTTCTAGATAAAATTGCTGTACCTGACTTTTGTTACTCCAGAATAATGAGCAGCTCCTTTGCTAGTGGCAGGGGAAAATTGTTCCAATTGTATCTCATGCTCAGCATCATATGGTTTCCCAGTGACCTACAAATACTTTGGAAGAAGTGTCTGGGTGGAAGTTAGGTGACCCCAGGGAGAAATTGATTTTTAATAATCTACTTTTGCCCTTGCTCTGTGGTTTGCATAACAGTCTGTGCTTTGTTCTGTGCCCGGTATTTATACACTGCTCTGCCTTGGCAATCTTACTTGGTCATTGTTGTGTTGGAGGGAGCTCCCAGGAGCACTTGTTAAAATTCCATCTTCAAATTAAAGGGAGGGTTAGGATAACCCGATCCCTTTCTTGGATGGAGTTAGCTCCTTTTTGGCTACTGCTCTAGCACAGCTATCAGAGACGTCTTTTCTCCAGGGACTCATAAAATTACTGTTTGAAGAGAATGTATTTGCCTTTGCAACGAACCAGAGTATACCAAGTGTCAGGTAACTATTAAATGTTTCCTGGGGGAGGAAATCTGCGGGCTTCCACCCTCTGAAGTTTTTGGCATGCATGATTTAAAGCGGTTATGGCCTTTGTGGTATTATCTCCCACACTAAGGTGAAGGACAAAGTCTAAGCATTGCCAGGGAGGACATTTTTTTTCAAGTTTGTTAACCAAGAAATACTGTCCCCATTCTTGCCTCTAAGCTTACATGGAAAGAATTAATTAAAGGATTTTTCTAGTCCATCACTGTCTTTCCCACCTACATTTGTTGGGTGTAGAAAACTTTGCTCCAAAGGTATTTTTGAGAGAGCTCCCTGCTGAATTATTAGCAATATATACTAGTGATACATGATGATTTCTCCCCATTCTACAAAAGTGGGCCCATCTTGCAAATTAGTCAGTGTTTTCGCTGAAGGCTGTTAATTGATGGCTATTTTTACTTGTTCAAACCTTGCTTTATTCAGACCTTGAATGTTCAGAACAGGATGTACAGGACAAATATCTTACTTGTCACATGACATGAAATTCTGATCCTGGCAGAGCTAGTGAGGCATGAGGAAAGGCCATTATACTAATTAATGCCTCTGTTTACCTCAGTTCTTTGTCAAGCAAAATGATTGGAAGAGGTCAGGGATACATTCATAAGAAGGAAATCACATCAGTGTGGATGCAAATCAGGACAAATGTGAGCTTTCTGCAAGGGTAGATCATTTATAAACAACAGAGAAAAAGCATAGGTCTTTTATGAGGCCAAAATAGTTTCCAAAAACGTATTCATTCCCTCATAGTGCTTAAGAAAACTGGGAGGCAGAGAAACAAGAGAGTGGCATTAAGGCATTTTAAGGTGAAAGAGGGAGAGCAAACAAAGACACATTGAAGTAAAGGATTTTCCCTGTGATGGAGGTGAAAGAAAATTCACCTATTCCACAGAGCACTGGGTGGCAAGAGTACCTTCATTTCCTGCCTTACCTTTGCAGGGCCAAGCGGGATGCTTTCTGGGGAAAATTTCAGGAATACTCCATACCAATACCCCAGAGTGCAAATACCTTGAGATTACAGTGAAGCTTATGTGATGGCATTAATTGCACTTGTAAATTTATTTTTTTTCTTACAGTCCTATACATGAGCAGAGTGGCTTTTTAAATCTCTATCACATTTATTCCTCAAAAACCTAAGAATAGTTCTTCTCTTGTGCTGCCTACCTTCCAAGCCACCCTCTTCCTTGACAGTGGGATTTTCTTGATAATGACCTTGACAGTGAAGCAGATCCAACACAATTAAATGAAAGTGATGATGAATAACTGCAGGAAGGATGGGATGGGACATAGAAGACAGACAAGTGAAATGCATGTAGACCTTTGCATCTGCTCCACTAGAATAGCTGCTGAAGCATAATACAGGGTGGTGAATGTGTCTCCTCTATGACAGCAGCAAGGTCAATGCCAGACAGAATTGTCTGCTGCATAAATGCCATTTTTCCAAAGTCAGTCTTCCCAGAGGCAAATCTTGAATATGTTGTTTGTGATTCAGAAAATAGAATTTTGCTTATAAGGCAGAGCTCTGGAAACTTGATGATGTGCAGTTCAATAATCCCTACTTCTTCTTCTCCTGTTTGCTTCTCTCTCCCTCTACTCAGACCTTCTCAGTAGCAAAATATTCGTGGTCATGAATATCTAATTATTGTAGGCTACCGGATTTTGGCAAATGTTTTATGTCAATTTTAAGTGACAAGATTCCCACTGAGTAACTCTTGATAACGCCCAAATCCTTCTAACGCAGTCTTCACACCAAAGAGTATTGTTGTGTTAATGTTTTAGATAAAGAACTGAAAATTATGATCGGAGTAAAAGACAAAAAGGAATCATTTATAATGAGAAATTGTTCCTACAGTTGAAGTCTTCCTTTTCCCAGATTAAAAATAGTGTAGCTTGTTGACATAGTGCTTAGTGACATGGTTTAGTGATGGTCCTTACCACAGTTAGTTTGATGGTTGGACTAGATTAAAGGTCTCTTCCAACCTGGGCAATTCTATGATTCTATGCTCTATAGTGGAATATTGTATTTGCTGAAGGAGACAGTAGTTAGAGATGTCTCACCAGAAGGGAGTGTAATTTGCTAATGTCCCTTCATTTATGAGTGAAATCAAAATGCTCAGCCTCCAAGTGTCAAGATAGATAATCAAATTGCTACATCTATTGCCAATGGGTAGGAAAAACAATAGTATGGGCCCACACGATGCTGATTTATATCAACATAACCACAGTAAAAGCAGTGGAACTATACAAGTTTATGCAGGCCCAAAAAATGCTTCGTGTTTAACTCTCATTGACTCTTCACCTTTTGCAGTTCATGCTTGCTTCTTGCATTTGGTGCAGAAAAGAATTTAACACTTTGTTAATCACTTTTGTTCTTTTTCTAGTACCCTGCCTCTCTTCTAATCCTTTCCAGAGCCCAGTCACAGAGCGTTTCCGCTTTTGCTTCTGGTGAACAACCCCCCACCCAAGCCCTATCTGTCTTAGTGCAATGGAGGACAGAATTGGAATTCAAAGCTACAGTTCTGGAAAAAATGGAAAAATGATCCGTGAAAATCAGGATGAGGTTAAATAAGAAAGACCAGGCTGGATGGGGCTTTGAGCAACCTGGTTTAGTGGGAAGTGTCCCTTCCTAGGGCAGGGGAGTTGGAACTTAGTGATCTTTAAGGCCCCTTCCATTTCTAACCATTCCATGATTCTAAGAACCCATGCAGGGTTCTTACACAGTTTCTAGGGTGATAGTAATTGCTCAACTCTGGGAGAAAAACAGCTAGTTTAGAGGGAGTTCTGTACAAAAGTACATGGGTTCTTCAGAGTTCACAAGCTGAATGCATCAGTAGAGTCAAGTTATTGCAGTAAAAAATAATAACCATCAAACTGGAATGGATAAGGAAGAATATAATCAACAAGACGTGTGAACTCTTCTGTATTCAGCTCTAAAGGGAAAAAAAAAAGCATGCTATGTGCAATGCTTTTCTGGAAGGATGTGGGTGAAATGGTGATACAGCACAAAAAGAGGAAAAGGAGCAAAAAGAAGGCTGAATAAGAGTAATCTTGAAAAAGTTTAAAAGATTTGAGTTGTTTATTCCAGAGAGAAGAAAACTGAGTGGAGACATGAAAACAGTCTTCAGATACGCAAGAGGCTGTTTCAAATATGAAGAGAATAAGCTGTTTTCTTGTCCATGGTAAATAGGCCAAGAAGTAATGCACTTAAACTGTAGAAAGTAGTGAACTTACACTGTTTACACTAGATGTTAAAAACATCTTTGTAATAGTAAAGCTAGCGACATACTAGACTGGATTGCCGGGAAATCACCCAGTTTTATGGGTGTTTTTAAGAGCAAGTGAGAGTGGGCTGTCAGGGATGTAGCTGATCCTACTCACTCCTTGACGTACTGGGATGGACTCTTCTGTTCCAGCCTGTGAGGGCACACAAGAAGCCCAAATGTTATTGTAAAAAAGAAAGGTGCAAACCCACCACTCAGCCCCCAAGATCTCATGGTTCTTAAACCAATCTCAGGGTTTGCAATGGCACAAGGGTGTTGGCTGATAATATTTTAACAACTGGAAGCTGGCAGCACAAGTAACTTTAATGGAACTTGAGTTAAGTTACAACAGTCAGCACAAAATTACCAATGAAAATACAGTTTCCATCTAAATAGGCAAAACAACTTAGGGGAGAGGTGAAAGGGGAGAAAAGAAGGAAGGAAGAGAGGCACAGTTGAAAAAGTAGTTTGCCCATGGTTGGGGTATGTGTCAGTAGCAGACCTAGGGATAAAACTCCAAGCAGCGTTCTAGGTCCTATTTTGTGTCCCATCATGTGTTCCCGTTATCCCTCTTACTCGTGGAAGGAGGCTGTAGAATGAGGCTGGAGACCCTATATTAGTTAACGAAAAACAATTCTTCCTTGGCTTAAGTGGTGTTACCTTGGAGGTCCTTTAGTCCAGCCACATTGCTTATAATGTTCTTACAAGGCACCTGAGGGTTTATATTTAACATCAACTCATCTGTATGTAAACATTGCCTGACTGAGCAGCAGGATCTTGTTTTCAGCTGCATCCTGTCCCTGCTTGTCCTTGGCCTGCAAACACAGCCCTGCCTTCCAAAAGGGAGCACAATGCTCTCTGAAGCCAGACTCACCTCCTTGGGTACCAGCAGCAAATGGCCCATGTGCCAGTATCATGAACCTCTGATCTTCCAGGACAGCAACTTTACTATCAGTTACAGTCTCCTCCCCTCTTTTGCTTAAAAATTAGGAAGCTTTCCCCAGCCCCTCAAAATCTTATTCTGAGTGCTTTTCATCTGACTTCTGGCCTTAAAGCCTTTAGAGTTGATATATTTTCATACCTTTCCCTCAGCCATGAAGACGAAAAAGAGCTTCTTTGAGATCCCTGCATATTCATTTTTAGCCCATGAGACCTGAGGCTTTAAGAGCGACCTGCCCACCTTGAAATCTGTAATGAATTTCCAAGAGCTGGCAAAACTGCTGGCAAGTCCTCAGCGGACAAAGATGTGATTGCAGCACAGCAGAAGAATTAAGTAGAAAAAAAAAATGACCAGACATAGGCAGAGAGGTTATTCTTAATGAACACACTTAACAGCTATGCATCCAGCAGTTCTTGTTGGGAGAGCTAAGAAACCTGTGCATTCAGTTAAATATCATTAGTAAGTGGCTGAGAGTAACACATCAATTTTATTTGGAGATGTTACCAATGAGTGATGATTTTTTTTCTCCTGGGGGGACCAGTACTTCTGAGCTAGAGAGAAGCTCTGTCAGAACAATGCAACGCATGCTGGATGTATTCTTCAGCACTGTGATTTGTTAATCAAAGTACAGTGGGCAGATCAAGTAGCATTGCTGTCACGGGGAAGTGGATTGGAAATGACAAACTCAGCGGTGCTGGACTGATGTGTTTACAGTCCAGATATAATGGTTATTTTCACAAGGAGCAGTGAGAAAGAAGGGTACAGAAAAGGACTTGAAGAGAGTTTGCTTTTAAAACGAGATCAACAACTACTGGCCAACAAGGGCTTTTAAATTAATGTGTGAAATTTTGGTGTACAGGAGGTACTGAATGATGAGGAAGCCCAGGGCAGCCAGAAGTGGGATACGGTGGGTAATTTTCCCCCAGGTAAATGTAAAGTGCTTGAGCTGTGTCAAATACAGCTGCATTCGTATCCTTTTTGGGGGCAGACCTGCTTTTGGCAGGAGTTGAACCCCAGGACAGAGTACATGTAGGGCAGGAGATTGCTGTTGCAGAAAGCCTAAATGCCTCCCAAATTCTGAGGGAAATGGCAGGTTGGAAGAGCACCTTTTAGCACATGGGTCACTGCTGACTCCTCATTCTTCTGGGTGTGAAAGTATAGATTGTCCAGGGCTGAGCTATGGCAGAGGGCAACTGATTAAAAAGCAAGTATAAAATCATTTTCACAGCAACTCTGAGGAGAAAAGGCCAAATTGCTGAAGGTCGTATAAGTCATATATAGATCCCAAAGCTTTATCTCCTTAAGCTGAAGGGAAATCTTCCATTTCCAGACACATGGATGTAAAACATAAGTTTGGCAATATGAGCAGCCTACGTCTCCAATGCGTGTAGGGGTTATTAGAATAACTTTATTAGCTGGCTACACATTGCTATTAAAAATAATGTCTGCTGTTTAATAATATAAGCTAAACAAAATGAAATTAATCACAACCTAACACGTGAGACTGCAGGCACGTGTACTCCATAGAAGAGATTTAACACCTCCTGAGTATCCTAGCACGTGCCTAACACATCAGGCTCCTTGCTGTCACAGGCACTGGCTCACTAAGAGGGTCTGGGGCCACCCTCCCCTGTAACCAGCCGCTGTTTGTCAGCTGAAGGCAATCAAGAGGTTATAAAAGTCCTGAGTGCCTTAATTAGAAAGAACTACTGAAGAAAGCAAGTGGGCTTGGGTGGTAGGTCTGGGATAGTGGTCTGTGGTGCAGGCTAGGGGATGGTGTTTGTAGTCTGCTCAGCTTCTTTTGTCCAAGGAAATTCCTGTGTTTTTGAAAAATAAACTGAGCCCTGATAAATAGGTGCCTGAGCCAGATTCTGGGCATGGTGTCGGTGCACCCTGCATTGGGTAAGCAGTGCAGCAGCCAATGCTAACCTGTATTTAATATGCAAAAATCTTAATATCATTCATTATGTTCTTTGAACTTGGTTACATTCCTCAGATATGTCCCACCTGGACTAAACCTGACCCACATAATTCTTTTTGAATCTTGTGCCAAGCTACCAGTGCCATAGCAAATGATTTGCTTTTGTTTTTCCAAACTCTTTCAGATCCCTTCCCCCGAAGTATTTGAAGATCTGATTAAATTTTCATTCCACACAAATGTATTTGAAAACAACATCGGCTATCTGAGATTCGATATGTTTGGAGACAGTGAACTTCTAACCCAGGTGTCTGACCTACTGGTAGAGCATGTTTGGAAGAAAATTGTTCACACAGATGCATTAATCATAGACATGAGGTAAGCCTTTGAATGGCAAATAACCAAAGCTCTCTCTAAACAGCATTTTACTTCTAACAGTGAATTAGCATTACATGGTTTACTGTCCTGTTTAGAGGCTAACATTGCTGGGATTAAATGAGAAAAGGAAAAGAGCCAAGGAAAACAATAACAGTCTGGGAGCGTATCTCAGGATAAATTGTACCATCACTTGAGATGTTTAGAACTACATCAGCAAATTTAGGGAATGTGCTGCAGAACACAATCCTGGATGTCCCATCTGTTTTCTTCCTCTCCTTGCTTTCAAATCTAATTCTGCATGTGCCTTGTATTAATTATCCATATATAGATGTATATTTGGCTTAGTTAAATCTTTTACTGCGGGCAGTGATCAAGTGACTGAACAGACAAAAAAGCACACCATGCATAAGGCTGTGTTACAACATCGAGTTTGCCATATCTGTGGTGCTAGACTACCCTGGGCTACCAGGCCTGCACAGAGTGACCCTTGTGCACTGAGCACAAAGCTGTCTTAACAGTACTGTTGCCTCAAAGGTGCTGTAGCGGTCCCAGGCGGTGCTGCACAAAGCTACAGCATCGTATTCCTGCTCTCGACATCGAGTTCTGTAGGACACTTCAGTGTGTGTCAACAATGCTCCAAATGTTACAAGCCAGAAGCTGGCATCCATTTGTTGCCCTCTATCAAAGCAGATGAATATAACAAATATGCATTTTCCATACAATAGTTAGGTAAGTCATTCCCTTGTTTTGGTCCAGAGCAAACATTTGTGAGCCCAGAATATTACAAATATCAGCTAAAGAAAAGAAGGCCTTTGTTAGAACTTATTTTTAATACCAGAACCACTTATGTCCATTGCCATCACAGGACTGTTAATATTTGGTAATCTTCTTAATATTCTCCTGGGATTTGCAGCATGTGCAGGAAAAGATGAGCATGGAGATGAGAGCAGAGAGAGAGATCTCACTGTGTGAGCACAGAGGAGGGAGGGCAGCAACTAAAAACCGTACCCAAACTCCAGTTGAACAAAGGCACCATCATCTTCCAATAGCCTGGAGATAGGACTGGAGCTTTCCTTTTTCTTGGCCCCGTTTTCTCCCAAGCTAAAACTCATATAAGGGCCAGGGACAATAAAACATCAAAAGTGAAATAATGTCTGAGCTACCAAATGCTCTCATTACGGTTCTTTTCTTGCATTGCTTTGGTGTTCTTATATTTAATGGCCTTTGGGTGCACACAAAAGACCCAGTCTCTGAAGGCATATAAAAGAGAAACATTTCACTTTTTGAAATTCTCCCTAAACCAATCTTAGGATTTTAAGGCAAGGCTGATAATTTCAATTTAGCACGGGATTAACCATAATGAATAGTGATTCTCATTTTACAGTGTCCATCCCTGGAACGGCTGGGCTGCGTATGAACTTCATAGTTTGATGATTTCAATTTTGCATGGGATTAGCTATAATGTATAACATCTCTCACCTTAATAGTTCCCCTTCCTGGAACGGCTGTGCCATCCATGAACTTTGTATTTTCAACCTTCACAACATGGATAAGAGACACTGATAACTGAACAGCTTCCCTAGTGTCACACAAGCGGTCTGTAATGAAGGAAGTCCTTTCCATAACAGCACCGTTTGCTTTAAAAACAGTCTTCATAGACTGGGACAAAATTAAACTACAACCAAAGGTTTCAAACGTGACAATTTTTAGGCACAAAAAGAAATGGCCTGATTTTATATGGTGCCAAACACCAAGTATTCTCATCCTGTGCAGCAGGAAATAAGAACACGATAGTTCTACAAACACTTATATGGGGATCTACACTTATATATTAGGGTTTAGGTATTTCCTCATGCTACCTCTGTCAGTAGCAGCATGGGTCATTCAGAGGAGAAGAATAACGAGAATCTGATGTTTATCTGCAGATTAAGAGTCTTTGCTTACTGTCTGGATTTTTTTTTCCAGGTTGGATCAAGAAAAAAATACACTGTTCAGTTTTCTGTTTAGTCTTGAAGTCAGTTGTGGGCAGTATCAGTCCAAGGCTCTTAGACAGGATTTTGTTTTTCTCTGATAAATGTCCAAATGATGATAGGGGAGAATTGATGCAAATGTATCAAAATGGAGCCATAAGCCCCTTCAGTGCTGCTGTTAAGGAACAATACTTGGAAGGGAGATTTTTCAGTTGTTTCCTTAATGTTTTTAATTTTTGAAAAGGTACAACATTGGAGGCCCTACCACTTCCATAGGACTCCTCTGCTCATACTTCTTTGATGAAGGACACCAAGTTCTCCTGGACAAAATTTATGACAGACCAAGTGACTCAGTAAAGGAAATTTGGACCCAGCCACAGCTCAAAGGTAAAATTAGTATTTCTTTTTAAAGTAGCTTTTAATTTCTGATGTATTCCTTGTGTATTTTAAAGAGAGCTATGAAACACCATAAGTGACTTGGTGAAAGCACCTGCTACAATTAGCTCAAGGTGTGCAGAGAATGTAAATAAAAAAAAAAAGTGCATTTCAGCCACATCCCTCACTGCTCTCTGTAAATAACAATTTATCGCTCCTAGGAATGGCATATATTGGGCACAGAGTTTGTAAACTGGTCCCCAAAAAGTTTAGCAGAATACTGCGTGCAGCGGTTGTGATTGGTTGCTTTTAAAAGTTGCCAATATTAAAACCAAATCCTGTGCTGCCTAGACCTCTAGTAAGACATCTTCCTATACTCACATAGTTTCATATCTAGCTTCTCGCTTCCTACCTGTGTAATCCACTGTTTCAGCAGATGAAAACACTCACAACAGACCAGAGAACACACGAGACAAAGCAAAGCACTAAGTTTTGCACATTTGAGTGAGTTTGGAGCACTTGGCAGTGTATCACACACACACCCTGCCCCACTGTTGGAGGAAGTTGAAAAGATGCTGCAACGCGCAGTAACAGAGCTGTTCAGTGCTCACACAGTGCTGTTAAAGCGCTGAGAAGCCTTAAACATTGGTTTTAATTAATTTCCCCTTTAGAGCTAAGACAGAAGCAAAAAGGGTGTCACAATGGGGGCTGCAATTATTGGCTTGGAACACACGGAAACGGTTAAACTTTGTCAGAGGCTGCAGGGTCCATCTGTCTTCCCAGGCAGTCGGAGGTGGGCTGTGCTAAGGGATATGGTTACTATGGACACATTCCAGTTCCCATCAAAGAGACCAGGCAGACTCATATTAACTTCAAAGGAGCTGGATCTGGGCCTGTATTATATATATCTGCTGTGAAAGGGGTCTTCTAATGGACATTACGTCTATAGTGAAATGAGAAGAGCAAAGATGGTGTGAAAATTAATTACCATGCCCCTCTCTTACAGTTCAGTATGAGAATTATGCATCATACCGTAACTCACTTAAAGAATGACATTTTTAGAGCAGTTGAGAGTATTCAGGTTGTCAGGTCCCAGTTATGACACACTGGTCACTTTTTCAAAGGAGCTAAGCTCTCAAAAAGTATCTAGCATGTTCGGATATATTGAAAATAAGGTGCAAAAACCTCCTACTCCTGTCAGCTGGTTTGTCTAAGAAAATGATATAACTTGGCTTAGATCCTAATAATAAAGGGGTATTTATTGAAAGGCTTGCAACAAAGGCCATGCAACAGCTTCCATTTATAGACTATAAAAAGCCCGTGGGAAACTGCTATAATTATAATTCCATAAAATGCCATCTGCATAGTTTGCAGGCCAAGCTCTGCGTTCCTAGAGCAGGGATGGGAGTGAAACCAAAGATGCCACAGGCCTAGCTTTGAGTATTCCTGTCCCACTCCTCTGATGGGATCTTGAGCTCCTGTAACAGTCGGAGCCACGAAAGAGGCAGCAGCTGTAACCATGAGCCAGCCTCCCAGTTGGAGGCTGTAACCAGAAACTGATGGCCCAAGAGCACCCCATCGGGTGACGGTGTGAAAAGTGCTTTAACATCATAGGTACCAAGTAAATTCCCAAACTTCTTTGGTTGTTAATAGCAGGTAGGGAATGAAGTGTGTTGTGTCTTGGCTTCTCTTTCTCCATTATGCAAGTAAATCTCTGAAAATGGATGCATTTTCTAACGCTTTTTGTCCTTTCTGGCAGGGGAGAGGTATGGTTCTCAGAAGGGGCTGATAATCCTCACCAGCGCTGTGACGGCCGGGGCTGCTGAGGAGTTTGTGCACATAATGAAGAGACTGGGCAGAGCTCTTATCATTGGGGAGCAGACCAGTGGGGGCTGCCATTCCCCACAGACACATCAAGTAGATGATACCAACTTCTACATCATCATTCCAACCTCCAGATCGGTCACCTCTGCGGGGAGTGCTTCTTGGGAAGGGAAAGGGGTCCCTCCTCACATGGAAACGCCAGCTGAGACAGCGCTTATCAAAGCCAAGGAGATGCTCAGCGCTCACCTGCACAGATCTAGATAGCCCAGGGGGGGAATGTGCCCCAGGAAAAAAGGTAGGCTGTGATGTTCAAAGGAGCCCACGGGACTTACGTTACTCTCAAGAGCTGAACTAATAATGGGTTTGGGAACCCAGAGCAGAATTT
The DNA here is from genome assembly GCA_013400055.1 of Nycticryphes semicollaris. Classification (NCBI taxonomy): domain Eukaryota; kingdom Metazoa; phylum Chordata; class Aves; order Charadriiformes; family Rostratulidae; genus Nycticryphes; species Nycticryphes semicollaris. Next base: position 2,472,858 of record VXBJ01005103.1, read on the forward strand.
AGCCATAATTTAGGTAACTAATGCAAAACTGAGACTTTAAAAATCTCATGGCGTGTGTGTATGTGCTACAAGTTCTTCTCCATTTGTTGTCTGTCTAGCTCAGTAAACCATGAGTTGATTATAGCACAAGAGCCCAGTTCAACAGGAGAAGGTGTAAGGCCTTTCTGCTGCCCAGAATAATTCACAAGCAGGAGCAAAGGTGAATCCACATAAGTGGATTTAAGCTCCTGTCAGCTGAGAGGGGTCTTCACAACGGAGTCTCATTTTTTGTGTCAGTTTCCTAGTAACCAGGTTCTTAGGGAAAGCAAGCTACTTGTCCAAAAGGAGAGGGAACTCCATTTTGATCTCTATGGTCAGTGGTTGATTCCTTGTACACAGCTCAAAGTAACTCCCTTTTCAACCTGCAGCCTTTTTTTAGCCCATTCTATGGAGCCCACCTCTTTCTGGGCATGTCTGAGGTACTTGGATAATTCACTGGGGTTTCTGAATTCCTCTCCTGGGGCCGTATGTAAATGTTAGTTGTTGCAGTGTTTGTTTTTTTAAGTTTTAGCTCTAAATTACAGAGATTTCCATCAGTCCCATAGAAAATCCCACCTGTCAGTATTGAAGCCACATGAACCACCTCAAAGCATTTATGCAGAGATAGAAAAGGCACCTGTGCTCCTTTGAAAATTGTGTACATTCCTACTTATACATATTAAAGGAGAATTAGAAGTAGTTGGGAGAGTCTGTTTTCCAAAATGCAAGAGCTAAATGAAGTCTCTTCGCCATTCCATCATTTAGAGGTATACCAAAAATAACCATTCCTGGTTTGTCAGGGTTGCCCTGACTCCTGGTATTTCTTAGGTGCCTGTGGCTTCACCCCCACTATCTGGCAGAGGGATGGGGAATGAGCAGGAGAAAGGCTGTGTGTGGACTCTCACCCAGTGCTCAAACCAACAGAGTCAGGGAAAAGAATCCTATGTTTTCACTTAAGACTAAAACCAGATTGCTGTCTGCCCTGCTCCAAAGACCAGAAGAAAGCAGAGAAGCATCCTTCACACCCTGCTAACTACTAACTGATAGTGTATTCCAGGGCAACAAACAGAGTTATTGATAGGAGCTTAATCAATGCACAGCAGTCCTTGTCTTTCTTGCAATTCTTACCTAAACCATCTGTCTTTGTAATGATTTACAAATACATATGACACAAATCTAGATCACAATGTTCCTAATCTCTATGAAACACCAGCTGTGAGGCAGTTAAGTTATGAAAACGGTTCCCCCAGATTTAGTCAGTCAGAGTCGATAGTAGCTACACGTTGCTGTTGGCTTGCTCAATTGTAAGTTACTGCTGTGGGTTTTTTATAAATCATGTTTAAACATCTGACTGCAGAGAATCTCTTTCAGTACTTACAGGAAGATAATTTTAACAACCAAATAGGCTTTCCATCTTTTTTACTAGTTTCTCTTACCAACTAGGCTCAGTGCAATCACTAACCTGGACTCTTTTGGGTCACCTTCCTATTCTGATTTTTATGCAGTTGTTGAACTTCTCAGTGTTGTGGAGAATATTTAAATGAATTAAAACTCTTCCAGAATTTTGTGTAAAGTGATATATGCATGAAGAATATTAAAGCTACTTAATATGAAAGAGTCTGGAGTAGTCAATGAATAAGTAAACAACATTAATGTATTTCTTCTAATGTCTTGTAAGCCTCTTTAATGTCTAAATGATCCAGATATACTGCTTAGTTTTCCTAAACACAATCAGTTGCACTGTCATATACGAACAATAGTAGTTGTTAAACATTTAAAATCTTTATCCATCCATTCAGAGACCAAAAGCTACACCCTACGGGCATGAATAGGAAATAATTTCTTCCTGTGGTAGTAGGGTAAGTACTTAGGAATAATAAATATGTCTAGAAATTAGAATCCAGTTGGGAAAACAATGAAGATGCATTTGCTGGTGAGTCCATTTGAAATCAATAGTACTGTTAGTTCACTAAAGTGATTGATTTCGCTGGAAAATTAATGTGCAACCTTGACAAACTGTATTAGTTGACAAAATATTTGTTATTTCATAGGTCTTCTGTTGGCTAATTGGCACCGAAACCATCAATCACACTTAAAAAATGGGTTTTTTCCTGTCTTCACAAACTGCTATGTCATATTTATTCCCATCTCATTGAGCCTAGAACCTGTACATGGTGTAGTGTAAATCGTGTTAGATTGTACTTTTTGCTCAAAGTAGGGTCACAGGAAACATCCCATTTGAAGACACTGAAAAGACAGGCTTTCTTATATACCTTTATATACCTTTCTATACCTTTCTATACCTCAGAGCAGAGAGGTAACAAGCAGAGGAGATGAACTATGTGCTGTTTTATCTCACTTTATTCCAGTGGCATTGGAAGGGAGCACACTCAGAACTGGCAAAAAGGAAATACCTGTAAAGGCAGGGCCTGCAGGACTCCCTGAGGCAAGTGGCACTGAGCCTGGTATGCCTGTAGTGTTTAGAGGTACCAAACACTTCTAGAACAGCTGGAATTTTGACAGGTAACAGAACTTTCCCTGAAACCTAAACATACACTTTCAGAATTAAAGCTGATCTCTATTATCTGTGCAGTCGAGGAGGCTGTGTTTTTTCCCTCACAGCTGCTTTCCACATGGATCTTCCACCTTCTTCTGCAGTGTCAAGGAAGACATAGATCCTGAGCCGTATGTCCCACTGTGTATGTACATCCCCCAGGTCTGGCTCCACCTGACACTTGTGATATTTCCAGTGACCACTGAAAGTGTCAGCTCAACCAGCCCGTGACCACAGCACAGGGTAATCAGCAGATGTCGCAAAACCAGAGACAGTGATTGTATAGAAACATCACAAAATTATGAATGAAAATCAGTTATGGGAAAACCACGGCTCGTGCTTTAAAAAAGTTAGAAGTTTTCTTAGGGAGGCACAAATTATTTTGGAAGTGCCGTTCCGCAACACAACATGCTGAAACTGCCCCCATCTCTCCTCTAGTTCCAGAGCTGACACGGACATTCAACAGTTTATTCCATCATTTCCTCACCTAGAATAACCTCTTGAACGTTTCATTCTAATCACTTTTAAAAGCAGCAAGAAAGAATCTGGTGTAGCAGGACTCCTGGTACTATGATCTTTCTCCTTTTAGCATTCATGGAACTCTGACCAAGAAATGCCAGACAGCTTTTCTTTTTTTCTTTTTTTTGTTTTTTTCCCTGCAGAATGATGCATTCGTGCTCTCTGGAGAGTGCTTCTAATGCAGCCATTCCTAATCCCACCACAACAGCTGTCCTAGTGCTGTGATTTTCCAGCCTTGGCCTGTAGAGCCAAGGGGAGCTCACAGACTGCATCAATTAGTGAGAAATTAACCGCCAAAAGCAAGGCAATATATATTCCACAAAAACCTATCTGGGCGCAGTTTCAATGGAGGAACATGTTGTCATTAGAGGTTCAGGGGTCAGTGAGTGAACAGACACCCTGATCTGGCATTGCCTCTCGGCAAACCCACAGCCCCTCTGCCTGAGCACAGCTGGGACAGCTAAGTTTGGCTGTGTCGTGATTTGTCACTTTTCACTCAGCAGCAGATGTCACGAGAAACAGGGATGTGACCAAAACAACACAGGCAGTTGCTCTAAGCCAAGAAGGGGACAGAACTGGTCAGGTGGCCTCACATTGTCTCCTCCTCCTGTTTTAAAAAATAAAATCCTATTATTTTTCTTCCGAGCATTTCTCCTTGTAGGAAAGTCACAGATCCCTGCTGTAAAATCACAGGATTGAGCTGGCGCTGAATGCAGTCCTTCATGAATTCCTGAAGTCCCTTCGTTTCTTCACAAAGCCCCTGCTCTGGTGGGGGTGTGCCTTTCCCCCAGCAGCGTTTCCTTTCATCTGCACCAATTTAAATGCTCAGACTTCTAGACATAAGGCAAAAAAAAAAAAGCTCACAGCGCGACTCAATTACAGGAAGTTTGTTTTTCTTTGTCTCGTTAGGCTTCCTTCTGCCCATGTGATATTCACTCAGCTTTAATATGAGTATTTTTGTTTCAAGAAATAAAAATCTGGAAAAGTTTTGGATAAGCCCCCTGGTTTAGGCAACCTGGCTTAGATGAGACACTTGCTTCAACTCGAGACTCATCAAAGCCTTTCTCTCTGCCGGCACAAGGGGCTTTTTTACACACAGGGAAGCAAGTTACGGTTCTGTTGGCATCTCTGCTCTGCTGTTAGCACAGGTGGACCAGGCAACAGGATGTCACAGCGGTCACTTGTGTGTGTAATTGAGTCTCAGTTCACAAAACTCTTTAGTATTTTTCCCTGATGAGGAAAGGCTGAGAGAGCTGGGACTCTTTAGCCTGGAGAAGAGAAGGTCAAGGGGAGACTTTATGCTTATAAGTATCAAAAGGGTGGGTTGAAGGAGGATGGAGCCAGACTCTTTTCAGTGGTTCCCAGTGACAGGATGAGGGGCAATGGGGACAAGCTGGAACATGGGAAGTTCCATTCAAATATGAGGAAAAACTTCTTTAGGGTGAGGGTGGCAGAGCCCTGGCAGAGGCTGCCCAGGGAGGGTGTGGAGTCCCCTTCTCTGGAGACCTTCAAGCCCCTCCTGGATGCAGTCCTGAGTGATGTGCTCTGGGCAACCCTGCTTTAGCAGGGGAGTGGGACTGGGTGAGCTCTAGAGGTCCCTTCCAACTCTGAGAATTCCGTGATTCCAAGTATATGAGAAGCAATTTTTTCACTCAGTTTTTATGCCAGTGCCCACCTAGGAAGGAGCCAGGACAGCACTGCACACGTTTGCCCGTGCTGTGATCTCCATGTCGCAAGAGGAAAATCCTCAGCCTTTACATGCTGGGACCAAACCGCACTGCCCCCGCAGCTGGGGGAGGTGGGGACAGCACCAGAAATAAAGCTGATTGATTGAAATCCTCCCTTCTTCATTTTTTGTGTTTTGAATCAGCTCTGCCACTTTTCGTAACGGGTTCTCTTGCCTTTCTGTGCACAGAAGGCATTTATACATTCATTTCTACCTTGCTTGGCATCGCAGTACCTAAGTTGCTGTGGCTGAGATACGCCCACCAAGAAACAGGGTAAGAGTTCTTATTTCCCCCCTCCATGCTGCAAAAAACTCCCCCAGTTTCATGACATAAAGGAAAGCTGTGTCTCCCTGTAGCCTTGCTGCTTGCTTAAGCCTCATACCATAAGCAGAGTGAAGAACTTAGATTTCTGGCAGGACCTCTAAGGATGTAGATCTAACACACCATTGAAAGAAGGTTTTGAGATTCAGCAGCTGATTTTTATCAGTGACAGATTTTCCCCACTTTCTCAAGATCACTGACACCACGCAGTGGTGTCGGTGTTACTGCTTGGCACTGCTTAATCCCAGTCTAAATGGTAGGCGCACTGGAAAAACAGGGTCTTGGGACAGGGTAATGTTGAAGCAGAGAATTACACAGCTGGTTTTGTCCTTCTGAAGCAGGTTTCTAACCATAAAACTGTTAAGAAAACATGGCATCTTTCAGTAGGTACAGAAAAGAACGCTTTGCAGCGACGGTACCAAAAAATCTTGAGTCTTATTTATGCTGGACCAGGCTGATCTTGAAGTAAGTGCTGTAAACGGGTAGTAGCGACCTGGAATTATTCTGGATTTGCACTGGAATAAATGAGATCACAATCTGGCCAAAAGTACTAATGGGAACTATAACCCCAGCCACATAACGAGGGTGGTTACACCGTGGAGTCCTTCATTACACTTTACGGACACTGACTTCACGGTAAACTGGCCGGCACCCAGATAAAACCAGATGGAGTGAAATTTGGCCCATTAAGCCTTGCCATAAATATGTTCCTTACCCAGTAAACGTTACTGGGCACAAAATAGAGATGGAAAGATTAGAAGGAAACCACATCATCTCCTACTCAATGCAAGGTTGTTCCCTGTGCTCCATGTTTCAAAGCTTTTGTTCATTTGGGTTTTTAATGACTCCAGTGAAAGAGCTTCCACTGCTGACCTTGGAAAGCTGTTTTAGAATCCAACCAGACCTCCAGCCTCAATTTATGTCTTCTGAACTCTAAGGCATAATGTAACAGTTTAATTGCTTCATGTTTGGAAAATAAAGCTGGGGTGTGCAGCCAGCGGTTGGCCTGTAGTAAGTCCAATGTTTATGTTAATAGGAAACAGCCATGTATTAATGTTCAACAGCAAAATATTAGGAAGAATAACTCCTGACTTAGGAAGAATAAGTCTCCTAACTTACAGAAATCTCCCAAGAGTGGACAGTGAGTGTAATGTGTGGATCCCAACTGACAGCCTAAGACTCTCAGGCTGTCTTTTATCACTCAGATGTGTTTACTTGCCGGTACCTGCATTACCAGCCCAGGTATCACCATGGGAACTCAAAGAAAACCTCTGTCCAGTGTGCAGCAGACAAACTAGACTGGACTGTATCATCAGTGTGGTGGAAAAAAATAAGGAGCATATTGCAATGTCCTTTACTCTTGGCTGGGAAATGAGTGGTTTCAGATAATTCTCTATCTGAAAGGGGATAATAGCAGATGAGGTTCAGAGACAGGCCACAAAAACATCAGGCAACCTGAAAAAATACTATACTAGGGAGAGAAAAATGCCTGCTTGAAGAACACATCATGAACTGTCAAGAGCAAGCCCCTAAGTGGATTTAAAAAGTAATTGAAAGGCTAATTAGATGAGCTGCAGGAACAATAGAGGATTGTTGCTTCTCACACACACACCCCCAGAGCAGTATAAACTCATCCGCTTCTGAGACTAAGCAGAGCTCAAACCAAAGTAGGCAAGAGAAAAAATGTCTCATATGGAGAGGCTATAGAGAGAATTTGGCACTTTCTTTTACAAAGAAGCTGGAATTGGCCCATGTAGAACCCAGAGGACAGACAAGCTGCTCTGATGCAATGCAATTCCTGTGTCATTTTATGAAGGACATTTCTCTTCTCGGTGTTAGAGGAACAGAGCCTGTCCTCCACAACTGAAGTGTGCAGATTCTATCTACCAGTAGCTAACAGTAACTCAAATACCCCAGTGCTTTCTTCAGTATATCCAAAACTTGAAAACAACAGCCCAAACTCTACCCCTGTCAGATCTCTACACCTCCTGAAGTCACACAGATCTTGCAAGATCGAGGAACAACTTCTGCTCCTTGTGTCTACACAATAACCTTGACAAGGGGTGGCACTTTGATACAGATCCGGGCTGATGTGACTTTGTAAAAGTCACTTTGTAAAAGTGGCAGAGCCTATAACAGAACTCAGATACGCCGCTTTACATGTCACATCCTCTTTGGCAGCCTGTCAGCCAGTTGTTGACAATTACAGGTTTCAAGATAGAGTCTTAACTTCAAGACCCTTTCAAAGCCAAGGAGACAGTAAGATAGAAGTTTTTTACTCAGACTCAGCAGATTCAGCTAACATAAAGGAGTAAGAGTCCACCAAAGCCGCTAGAAACAGCAACTTCTCTTTTTCTTTTACTATATAAACTCTGATTTGTTTAGTGCTTAAAGATTCCTCCTTCCATGAGGTGGTTGTCACGTCTGCATTTACACTGTACTGCACAGACACCAGCAAAACAAACACAAGCAAAGAAAACTCTGTTTGCAAAACAATCATTTGGTTCCCAGCCCTTTGCAAATTCACACCACGTGTGCATTCATTTCACTAGTTTATTTCCCCGAAAACAGGTTGACAAAGGCTAGGTTGAGTTTTCAAAACTTGCAACCCACTCAGACTCTTGTAAACATGTTTGGTTTTTTTTTTTGCAAAGCATCTATTATAAATTATTGTAAACAGTGATTTCCTGTAAGAGATTTATGTAAACTCAAGGAGAAATAATGGATACAAGTGACTCCTGTTCCCCATCTTTACCCAACCTGCCCAGTCCCTTGGTGAGGTCTCCCTGCGCAGCTCTAATTATGAGAAGTCATGTGCCGGGACAAATGGTGGCGCTCTCGGAAGTACTCGTGACAAATGGGACAGGTCAGCTTCTCCTCTCGCCTCCTCTTGCACTGGGACTCCGCCGAGGAGTACTCCTTTTTGTGATGGGACCGCATGTGGAAGACTAAATCCGACGTCATGCGGAAGGACAGGTTGCACTTGGCACACCAGTTCTGGGCAGCCACTCCAAAGGAGGTGAAGGTGGGGGGCAGAAGAGTCAAGGAAGAGGAAGAGGAGGATGAGGAGGAAGAAGAAGTGGTGGTTGTGTTTTGTAACTGTCCTCCTGCTTGTTTGGGCCACGCTTCTGAGGTATATGGGAAGACGTTGCTCCGAGTGATGCTTGTCTGCAGCATCTGAGCGTTACACAAATCACTGACAAAGAACTTGGAGCTGAGGAGAGCGCTGCAGCACATGATGTCTGTGGTGGCAATGAAGCCCGACAGCTCCCCCAGGCTCTTTGCTGACTCACTCGTGGGATGAGAAGAATTTATTGCAGGTCTTTCTGCTAGACACTTACTGGGCTTGCTGAAAGCACTCTTCTGCTCTCCTCGGGCTCTGGTGGGCCACACAAAGGAGAAAGCACTACCAGAGGAGTTCAGCAACACTTCCTTTGATACCTGCTCTTTACCAAGTGGGGCCGTGCCATCCTCCTGTTCTGGTTCCTTTGGTCTCTCATTCCTAAGCTTCTCCTTCATCCTCCTGACCTCGGTGAAAGCGCTCTGCTTCTGCTCCAAAGCATCCTTCCGAGCTGATGGCCTCCCTGAACTAAGCTTCCAGAAAGAACCAGCCAAGGCATGCTCCCCCCCAGCCTCTTCCTTGCCCCCACAGTTGTGTTCCTCACTCAGATTATTGGTTTTCTCCAACAACACTGTTTTCCTGGTTCTGGTGTTCTCAGCCTCTTCGGATTTTGCTCTCTTTTCTCCTGGGAGACCGTGGGCATCATCTTTACAAGCTGCCATCTTGACCTCTAGATCCCTTGCCAGGCTGTGGAAATTGGTGGTTTGCTCGGATAAGTTGCTCTTTTCAGCCTTAGGGTCCTGGAAGTTCCTCCATAGCAGGGTGCTCTTCTCTGGGACACACAGGAAGCGGACGTGGGAGAGATAGGAATGCTCGCATTTAAAGACTCGGTTACATTCTTGGCACCTCAGCTCTGCAGAAACAGACAACAGATGAATGAGTTTTGCAAAGGTACAATCGTGGGCAGATCCTGCCCCTGTCATTGGCACAAACAGAAAAACCCTAAGTATTTCTTGTGTCAAAATCACACAGGCTAAAGCTAATGCCACTGGTTCACCCATATTTGCCTCCATGTGCTACCTGCAGAAATTACATCAGACTCTCCAGACAAGTTTGTATTACGTAAATGGCCAGTACACGATGATCTAGATTAAAACACGGGGACTTCTATGACAATTTGAAGTCTGAACCCAGATTTGGGTCTACATTTCCAAAGCAAGTCTCTGACTTCAACACAAGCTGAATGTTAAATGTTAATGCTCAGGTAATAATAGGGTTTAGACCTGAAGTCAAAAATTTTGGCATGAGCCTCTGTTTTCTGCGTAAGATTCTCTGGGAGTTGAATACTTTCCATAAATCATCTCCTGATAATGCCCGAAGCCCTTACTCCTGCTCGTTCGGCAAAATGAGATATGCCTCAAGGCACAGATGCCCGTGGCACAGAAAATGACATTGTAAGTGACACGATGCCAGCGACGAGCAGGAGGAATGGGGAACAGGCATTGGCATCAAACTGCTTCTTACTGGCCTCCAGATGTCCCGTGCCTCTGGTTTGCTGGGAAGACTGATTGCCCGTGAAGAGACAGCAGAGAATTCAGTGACCCAAGACACGTACGGCACATCTCAGCCTTTGTAAAGAGTATCCATGCGATGGTATCTCACAACACCCAGCAGTTTTTAAATGCAAATAAGGAATGGTGCCAGACAGCACCCGAGGCCTGGGATACCCAGGAAAGTTCATATATCGATTGGGTAGAACTACAGCCCCCTAATTTAAAGGCTCAGCACAGCTTAGATTGCTTCCCAAACTACAGAAACTGAATTTTTTATAAGAAAATAAGGCTGGTGACTTGGGTGGAACATTATTCCTGCTGGTTTAAAGTCCTGAGTCTAGATACAGCCTTGTGTAGATAACAACAGGGCCTGGTAAATTCGCAGGGCTGAGTGTGTGTCTACACAGAAGCGAAGAGAATACGCTGAAATCAGTTAGAACAATTTAATGAGTTTCTGCTCTGATTGTGTCTAGGTTAATTTAATAGTAATTTACAGGCAAGTACATTATCATACAAATTTACCAACTCAAACTTTTACCATCCTTTCCTAAGTGAGCTGTATCAGCTGTGTTTAAATCAACCAAAGGGAATATGGAAAGGGAATTTGATTTTTTTTTCCAGTCTAAGTAAGTCGAAGTCTGGAGCAAATGACAGCTGGAGCCAACCTTGGCATGGACCTCACAGTCATTCGCTTGGTCTCTCCATAATCTAGATCATTAGTTTTTTTCAGCAATTGCCAACTCCATTTCTTTTAGAGCAATGAATTTCTAGCAATAGCTCAGAATGAAAATCACCCCCCTTTTCCTTGCCCCCACTGCATCCCACACCAAATAGGCCGACTGTGCTCCATGCAGTACCGTGGGTGTTGTTATGTATTTTTCCCAGCTCTGCTCATTTACAAGATGAAAGCCAAACGCTAGCCCATCCCCGATTCCTCAATGAGCTAAAAAAGGCATATTTCCAATGGATATTTTAGACTTTTAGGATTCCAAGGTAGACAAGTGCACAGACGTCCGTTACCCAGCTCAAAAATCCCAGCATTAATCCCTCGTGCACCATCCTCTGCTGGAAAATAGCAATGAAAACGGCACTGAGAACTCCAAATTTGTTCTCACTCTACACCTCCAGCTCAATCCCCAAAGCACAAGGTCTTGTCTTTTAGCTAAGGACCAGCTAAGGTTGCAGATGGGTTTTATTTCCTGTATTCCAACTTCACCACATACTAAAGAAATTGCAGACTGACTTGAGTCCCCAGTGCCCCCCCTGAGTCAACAATTTAGTACTCACCATTCTGGAGACTCTGAGCTTTGATCTCATCGAAACCCAAGAGGCTGGAAAGCTCCTCATCATACCAAACAAGCAGCTCCTCATTTTTGTTGATTTTCCTAGTAGAGCGATAGTATAACTGACTGTTCTCTAAATAAGCTTCCAAGTTCTGCTCCTTGCGGTTGGCAGCTGCTTGTACCAGCCTCATCCACGGCAGCCCTGTGGGGCTGTGCACAGACGTAACATCTACCTGTGGGACAGGACACATAAAAAAGGGAAGTTTTAGGTCTTGGGACCCAAAAGAGATTAAGTTTGAGACCGTTCTCTGCCTCGCATAGAGCAGGGGGGGGCTGTGGCCTGGGGGGTATGAGATGTGAGGACCCCTGGACCAGCACAGTGTGAGCCAGGAAATACACACAGGCTCCGGGCAGCTGCATGTGGAGTTTTTCCCAGACATAAGAAGGTACGGATCGGAGCAACAAAGAAGCACTTATATGATCTCTTTCCTCCTTCAGAAATAAACCAATCTATTCCTATGCCAGCTTTTGATAAATCAATTACATTAATTTCAAGGTATCTAAACAGATGAAAACTCATCAGACGAATGTTTTTCATGAGATTATTTCTGAGAGTAGCGAGGGGTAGGTTTACCTTCAGTATGTGTGTATTCAAAAATACCAGATTAAGTTTAAAACTGTTGCTTAGGTTGCAAGGTCAGGCACTCAGGAGTTAAAAAAAATGATATTAAGTCTACTGCTCAAATGAAATTTCCCTTCTGTGTGTATATTACAGCATGGTCCTCAGTCACATACACTCCTTTCTCCACAGGACTCCGAAGTCATTTAGTCACAGGTTGACTGTGCTCTGGAAATAATATAAGTATAAACCATTTGGCTTTGTCTTCCTCATTCCGTGTGTGGCTCCCGTCCTAGTTACTTTATTGCATTTGCTCTGAACAGGGAGTGAATATTTCTTTCTACTTTCTGCTTTGGTGTTTACCACAGCAGACCTATGTCCTCGGCAGCATCTGAAAGATGGGGAAGATTTTAATCGCCTGGAGGCTGAAAGGTCGGGCGATCAAGGGCAACGTTTACACATAAAAAGCCTCAACTAATTTTTGAAGCACTAAGTCATTGTTCAGAAAGGACGACGTTTGGAAATGAGAAATGTCTAATGACAAGTATGATCTAAATCTCACCCCGAGCAATGTATAGCTCTTTGTTTTCCACTAATTGCAGGGCAGCCATTCACTGGTGTTCAGTATCAGGAACAGGCTATTTCTCCGGTTTTAACTCTCTCTGACTATTACCTACCATGAAAAGCAGGATCCTATTAGTAGCCTGAATGCAAGAATGAAACATTAAGGATAAGAGTTAGTTAGAATAAGGGAGAAAAATAAATCAGCATGCCCTGTAACTGCTTCTCTCTAAACGCCAGGGTAATTAGCAATGATTGAGAAATACAAAAGTCTGACAGCAACATGAGCACACCCACCCACACGCAGTGGTTGTAGCAAACAGCTATGACAGAGCCTGTCATTTATCAGTTTCTGTGTCTCAGAAACACCAAGCATCCACCCGGTGCTCTAAGCAAAGTCAAAAGGAACACGGCTCCTCCGGGAACCGGGACTCTAGGGAAAGAGCTGAGGGAGCCCGAAGAAGGTGGGGAGGATTAAGGGACAGTGATGTGATGAACAGCAACCTCAGCTGCAAGGAATCCACCTTCCCAAATTATTCCCGTCTATATTCTATCCATACCATAGCCAACAAATCAAAACACATCTCTTTTTTGCACCTCAGTGCTCTGATAAAAGCGTAGTACCATGATTGAATTGTTAATTAATTGTCTACACACCAGATTAGGAACTTAATAGTTCCTGATTTCTGGAAGGTTTACTTTTAATTATGAGTGGCTAACAGGATACGGGACCACCGATTGCATCTGAAACAGCTACCTGCACAGAATTTGGTGTATTTGCTGCCCAAAGACCAAGATCTGAGCCAAGCCAGGCACCCAATTTCACGGCTGCAGAACAATCCCTTAGCTCAAGTGTAGCAAAACACTAAAGCCATCCCTCTGGAGCGCTCTTCCACCGTAGAAACCCTTTGAGGCTCTTTCTTGAGTCGACTGTCGTTTCACCCAGGGGAAATACAGCAGTATTCCACAAATAAAGCCTCGTTTCAGGAGAGATCTTTCTCCAAAGAACTTGTAGTTCTCCCAGAACACTAATAACATGGTCCAAGCAAGGAAATTGATGCCAGAGACTCAAACAAGTAGTCAGAAAACTCCTGAAGCCTCTTCTTCTTTCTTATTCTGCTGAAAGTGCAGTGTCTCCCAACAGCTGCTTCTTCCATATTACACAAAATCCCTGGAATTTTTCCAGAGCACAGAAAACTTAGGAGAACCTAAGATCTCCCTTAGATCCATCTATGCCGTAACACATGGGATATTTGCTTGCCTCACATCGTAAGACACTACCTTCCTGTGTGAACCAGTGCAAGGCCCCAGTGTTCCCTCTCTGCTCCCACAGGGCTGTCACACCTCCTGATAAGCCTCCTTTGTCCTTTGTAATGATGAAACCAGAGTGGGAAGTTTCTAAACTATTTGTCCCTCTTTCCTCCTATTCCCAGTCAGTGCTGAAGCAGGTCATAGAATCATAGAATGGTTTGGGTTGGAAGGGACCTTTAAGATCATTGAGCTCCAAACCTGTGCCATAGGCAGGGACACCTCCCACCAGACCAGGTTGCTCAAAGCCCCATCCAGCCTGGCCTTGAACCCCTCCAGGGATGGGGCAGCCACAGCTTCTCTGGGCAGGTCACCAATCACTGGCTGCTTCTCCCCTTTGAAGGAGTCATTAGTTGTGCTGAACAAACCAAAAACCTACCCCTGGGCAAAGTTACCTTCTCAGGGATGGCATAATCCTTTCTGAGATGCCTCACAATAAATGCTGCTTTCTCCTACCTTAAACACATAGTGGATGTTCCGTCTGTCAGAACACTTGAGAGCAATAAAAGCTACGGTGTCCAGCAGGGTGTTCTGGAGCATGCACGGCCCAAAAACGACTTCTTTTGGAATGTCTTGGGTGGTATGAACAGTAGCCAGTACATCCGGAAAATGGTGATGCAAAAGTTTGTTGTCACTTGTCCAAAGGAATTTAGGCAAAGATGTAAGTTCCATCATATACCTGTGAAATAAACAAGAATTTGTATTTGGAACAGAGATGGAAACAGAAAAGGGCATCACCACTTATGATAGAAGATAAAATAAGCAAAATTTTCAGAGAGTGGAGCTAGGAATATCCCTGTTCAGCATATTCTCAAATATTCTTCTTGCTTAATATTAGTTGTTTGTAGAAGTATGAAGAAAAGTAGAGAAGGAGAATAACCAAAAACACCAAACCAACCCCAACAAGACTCTGCACGGTGATGCTCTCAACATGATGCTAGCAGAAATTCCTGTCTTTAGAGGGTGAATTTTCCTGCCCTTAAAGTAGAATATTAGACTGTTCAGAGCAGAGGTGATTTCTGCAGTATGAGCCACAACCTGAGAACTCTGTCTGCAGTGAGGAGGCAGGTTTGAGTCATTCTCAGCTTCTCTAGGTTTTTAATAAAGATATTGCCATCTCCAGCTCCCAGCTGGAGGTCACGGAAAAACCCTCGTTTACGCCATCAAGAGCTGGATCAGGTCCATTAGGCAGAGAAAATTAAAGAGAACAGCAACAAGCCCTGAAGAGGCCTTAGTCTAATAAATACTGAGATAGAAGGGCTGAAGATCCAGACTAATCTTCCTCACTCTCTGACAACAGAATTGATTTGTTACTCCCTGACTCATGGCTTAAACTGAAGTGATATAAAGCACTCAGGAGAGCTGCATTGATTTAAGTAAATCAATTTATAAATCAGTATAGTTAATTTGGTATAATTTCTTCCTGGTAGGCAAGGTCTAAGGGCCTACCCTGAAAACATTAAAACATGTGGCTACACACACAGTAAGTAGTAAACACCTGAAGGATGGAGGCATAAACCAGACAACCAAGGCAAAAAGTGGGATGGAAAAGGTAAAAAAAGGGTCAGATGCCAGAGATTAGTCACTAAGAGAAGGACAGACTGGGTTTCTGCTTTCTGTTAACGGTGTGTTTCATTGCCTGGTTTCCCAATAACCTTTGAGAAACCTGGTCTGGTGGGAGGTGTCCCAGCCCAGGGCAGGGGGGTTGGAACTTGATGATCTTTAAGGTCCCTTCCAACCCAACCCATTCTATGATTCTAACAAGAACCGTTTCTCCCAAGATTGAAAATATGTGGGTACCAAGAAAAAGTGTGAGAATTACGTGTAACAGCACCATCTAGTGATTTATTCCATAATGTATATCCCAGAGAAAGATTCCCAGAGGGGCACGACACGCTGTTACCGCGCTCTGGGTTTGTTACCTGCAAGACAGGTCTGCAACCATCAGCTCTCTGTGCTGCCTACTCCCCTGCCCCAAATCCTGATCACAGAAAGGCTTCCATGCTCCCAAAGGGAAGGGAAGGGAAGGGCAGGGAATAACTGGTGCTCTGGACATAGAGGTCTCTGCCCGTACACACTGTCCCACGGGCCTGCAGGCTAATCCTCCCTGCTGTGGAGGGGAAGGGAAGCCGTGGCTCCTCCTTAGAAGCACTGCACCATGGCAAAGGTATTTCTTGGTAGAACAAATAAATCATTATTTATTCTCCAGCAAATAAATCAGTATGTGCACATCTTTAGTTCCATTCAATTCGCCTAAAAAATAGGACATGCGGGTTAATAAGGAATGCCAGATGTTTTCTAACAGACCTTTCCTCTCTCCAGACTCAAGCGTCCCTCAAGCCCAATACGCCATCAGAGTTTGCTTGTTGCTAAGTGCTGTCTGAATTAGTCAAAGACCTGTAATGGACAAGAAAAAAAGCCCCCCAAACCTCCAGGCCTAAATGCCAAAGTCTCAAAGTGCAGCCTTGGCAGCTGTGGTCACATTCAGCTCTTGCACAGAAGGGTCAACTTCATGGGAAGTTATGAATAGGATGTTCTGTGTGTACACAGCAAATGTTAGGGTCAGCCTTGGGCCAGAAGCTTCTGGCATGGGCAGATCAATCTCTTCAAATAATTTGTTGAATGCACCATCTAGTGTAACATCTCAGTATAACGCACTGTCCCATGACAGAGTGACAGCAGGACATCCCCTGAGTCCCTGGTGGATTTAGCCTCTTCATCACCACAGCTTCTGAGCGCCCTGTCAGGCATCCATCGCTTCCCTCACGAGTGGATCATTCCCTTTGCCAGTCTCTGCTCGGACAGGAGGTTAGGGGCCTCCAAAGGAGTTAGGAGCCTCCAAAGGTTCTGGGGTTTATAGGGTTTGGTCAGAGTTATGCCAGGGAGGGAGTGTAATTTAAATTTACAGCATTCTCTGTTTGAAACAGAGAAGGCAGTCTGAAGGTGAGCTGCTGGTACTCGGGGTGGAGCGTGGTGATACCCTGCATTGATGTGTCATAGAATCATAGAATGGTTAGAGTTGGAAGGGACCTTAAACATCATCAAGTTAAAACCCCCTGCCCCAGGCAGAGGAAATGGCCTCAAGTTGCACCAGGGAAGGTTCAGATTGGGTATCAGGGAAAGTTTTTGTATGGAAAGAGTTACTAAACCTTGGAAGGGTCTGCCCAGGGAAGTGGCTGAGGCACCATCCCTGGAGATGTTTAAAAGACGGGCAGCCACGGTGCTTAGAGATACGGTTTGGTTGATGGTTGGATGGTTGAACTGAAAGGTCAAATCCGGACAGTTGTATGATTCTAAATTCACAATACCTGATTAATTCACTCCTTTTCTGCTCTATAGCAAAGTTTACAGAGCTCTGTCCTAAGCCTGCTTGTGAAGGTCATATCTTCAGCCCCACACCACACAAGGCAATGAGATGCTCGCCTCAAACTGCCAGTGCCAGGAGTGCTGTTGCCTCCCAGATTCAACCCCCGTCACGCAACACAATCCTGCTGTGCTGGCTCATGTTCTGCATAAGCAGTTTCTATCCCTCTGGGCTCCCCCCCACCCCCACATTTCTGAAAGGGTGAAATAAATTAATATTTATAGTGCTTTAGTAGCACAGCAGGGTCAGATCACCTGTTAGACGATGGGCGCTCTCCATATTCTATCTGTCACCAATGCGAATTCTTCATATGGATGAGTTTAGGGACTTGCTGCTTAATGGACTCTCCATCCCCCAGAGAGTATCTGATACACATATACCATGTCCCTGAGTGATAGATTTTGCATCTTGATTTCTGAGAAGTGTGACAGATCTGTCAAACACCAAGTACCTATGGGCAGGCAGCTCCCTGTGGACTATGCAGTTGTGGGTGTTCCATCCAAAAGCACAGAAAGAAACAGTGCTCACAGCAACCGCCCCCAGCCAGGTCACTTCCAGGAGCAGCACACAAACTGCTAATCATCTTTTGGTTTCCTGAATGCTCCTCCAAGGTGGAACCCTGCAGGTTCTATCTTCCCATTTAGAATCATAGATAGGTTTGGGTTGGAAGGGACCTTAAAGGTACTCTTTCTCCAAGCCCCTGCCCTGGGCAGGGACATCTCCCACCAGACCAGGGTGCTCCAAGCCCCATCCAGCCTGGCCTTGAACCCCTCCAGGGATGGGGCAGCCACAGCTTCTCTGGGCAACCTCTTCCAGTGCCTCACAGCAAAGAAGTTCTTCCTGAGATCTAATCTAAATCTCCCCTTTTTCAATTGAAAACCGTTCTCCCTCGTCCTATGCCTCCCCTCCCTGATGAAGAGGCCCTCCCCCCACATCTCTCCTGGAGCCCCTTTAGGGACTGGAAGGGGCTCTAAGGCCTCCCTGGAGCTTTCTCTTCTCCAGGCTGAACCCCCCCCCAACTCTCTCAGCCTGTCAAGACTAGCACTTGCTCATCATCCCATTAACTAACTGGGGTTACAGCTTCTGCCTGCCTGAAAAACCTCTATGGAGCTCCCCCACCTCATGAGAAAAATAATGTTTCTAGAGATGGGAAATGAGAAAAGGGCAGAGGAACAATTCTGAGCTGATTTTCACATCCCTGATTTTCTGCTACGCGGCCTTCAGATGTCACTGCAAGCTCTTCTATGAAATGTCTGGAACTGCCCAAATGTAAAAAGACCAATTCGACCAAAGGCTCTGTTGCCTCCAATTCTCATAGGATTTGGCCCGATTCTCCTCACCACAGCAACGATGCTGAACTGGGGTATCACTTGGAGTTTCTTGGTGGTTATAAAAGCACTGGTAGCCTTGCTTGCTATTATGATCAAGTTTGGAAACGTGAAGGAAACGAATCCCCTTTGCAAGAGGGGAAACTTTTGAGGCAGAACTGAATTAGCAAGTTCTGCTCTTCACAGTCATAAATGGAAGGGGGTAATAAAAACGGTTTCTCTTTGATTTTTAAAAAATTCAATAGCTTATTCTATTTCACCATCACGTTTCATTTTAACTGTGGGCTAATTTGCACACTGTGATATCACTTTCGAAGCTCAGAAGTCACTCATAAACCCTAATCAAAGTATTTGATCCTGGAAAGCATCACTCCACAACACTCTCCCCAGCCTTTTCCCCACCAGCCCCAGACTTTCTCCAGAGCAGGGACTAACATTAACAGGATAGCTCTGCATTTGCCACGCCAACAAAACTGACAGGAAAAAAATAATAAATAATAAAAAAAAGAAATATTAAGTACTGGAACCATCATTTTCTTCACCTTTTAACTTACTCCTCTCTACTCACAAGTGTGACAGCGTTTCCCCTGAGGCCTGTAACCTGTGACTTTGTGCCAAGGCACTCCTGTGACTGCTGCCAAAACTGCCTTTGATTTCAACTGGAGGTCTGTCGGCCTGAGGAATCCACGATGGGGCACGCCGTGTCACGCACAATAAACTACAGATACTAAAGGAACTGAGCTGATGCAGACAGAGCGCTTCTGTCTGCGGCGCTTATTAGTCTCCGTTGTTGTAAAGACCTGAGGATTCTTAACACATGAAGGGAATTCCAAGGGAGGTTGGAGATGGAAAAGGGAGAAAATCCCCCTTCTTGGGGTTTACACATTCGCTCTCCTTCTGTGCAAGCTTTTCTTCTCTTTTTATTCAAGTTGTGAACTGCAAAGGAGAAGAATCACAACTAAACCTGAAGGAAACTGGCAGGAAAACAAAGAAAAGAATGGAGATGTCTTGTTTTAAAAGATAAAATAAGTAATTTCAGAACCCACAAAATAAATCCTGAAAGAAATTGCAACCCGTTTCCTAAATCTATTAAATTACAAGCTGAGAAGATCCTTTTGAAGTATGCAAAGTCTACACAAGCTGTTCCTTGCTGCAAGACAGAACTTCTGCACCTCCGCTTGGGCGCAGGTCTGGAAGAAGTTTCTCTTGGGCATGATGTGGTTCCTTCACACTTTGACTGCTGAAAATCCCACGTAGGTGAAGAAAATTTTACAGGTGGAGAGGCCAGGCAGCTATAGCCACGTGCTGCCATTCCCAGCCTGGTTGGGATGAACAAAGCCAACTGTGGGTTTGCTACCCCCACAACAGACATAGTATCCCAAACAGAGCATACAAAAGTCTTGTATTACCACGGAAAGGAAGCAGTTGCTGTTGATTTTAAGAAAGAAAACTATAGTCACGTGTCACTTATTTCTAAGTCTCAAGCTTAGCAACACGTCCATCTTCAAGAAACAGCCCAGAGAAAAAGTTCCTTGAATTTCTGGGCTCCAAGTATGGTCTTTCATCCTCTGGTGGCAGATTTGGATCCCAGCAATGACCCAAAAATGGCCCTTTCTTTCCAGTGAGCCACTTCCCACTGCTGTGTGGGCTGTTAAGAACACCCCAATTATTGCTGATAACGTAACTCAGCTCATCATACTAAAACCTGTGGAGACCAGAATTTTTTTTGCTGTCAACAACTGGGGCACTCTGTGAGCACCTCTCTTCTCAGCTCCCCCTAGCCCTGGACGTGCTGCTGCTCTGAACATATTCCCTGTCCTCCCCCGGGGTGACTCGGTCCCTGCAGCTTGCCCTAAGACTCTGGGAAGAAGCAGAAGGGAATGCACCGAGGAGGAATTTGCTGACTGCAGAGCTGAATGGAATCTAAAGAGAATGGAATGAAATCAAGACTCACGTAGCCTGATCCATGAAAATAGTTTGCCCTGGGCATCCCCAGCTTTCTTTCAACACACTTTCCCGTACAGCAGCAGCACAGCTCTGGCCTGACACCCTAAAAACAGTCAGTAAAAACAGGGAAACTCCTGCCTGGCATCCCCTGAAAAGCCCGTGAGGCAGCACAGAGCGAAGAGCCTGGTATCTACTTTGATCTTCCAGAAACTGGCCCCTTCTGGAGTGCGAGCCCCATGTGGAGGTTTTATTGTGATTCCGAGACCTCCAATCTTATGGGGTGCTCACCAGTTTATTGTATCATCATATCTTCAGGGAGCAGTTCTCCAATTTTTACTCTTTCAAGGCTCTGCAGTCTTCAGACTGTCTTTCATCACCTGAAATCCCCAGGACATGCAATGTAAACTGACAGCTCTTGATGAACCATCATTATATTTTGGCTGGATACCCAGCCTAGTGAATCATGAAGCTGCCAGATCTTTTTATTATGAACAATCTCTCAAACTTCAGGGGGAATAATGAAGAAGACAGAACTAAAATCCCTGCTTGGAAACGAGTAAATACCTCAAGCTCCACATTTGCCTTGAGCAAGTCTTATGAAATACAGAAGCCGTTTGGAAGCGCAGGTTAAAAGAAAACCGTCCAAATTTCTTATTTCCTCTGAGGTTAGGGAAGGCTGAAGTGGGGTCTTGCCTGATGCGTGGTGGCTGCCCCACAGACATGCAGAGCTGCCTCTCCAAAGCAGAAGTGGATTGAATCACTTCTCCAAGACCACCACAAGAACTGAATTTCCACTCTTTACCTCAAGCCCAGGAACAAAAATCACAGACTCATAAACTGATATGGGGTTGGAAGGGACCTCTGGAGATCATCCAGTCCAACCCCCTGCCAGAGCAGGGTCACCCACAGCAGGTCCCACAGGAACATCTCCAGGTGGGTTTGGAATGTCCCCAGAGAAGGAGACTCCACCATCTCTCTGGGCAGCCTCTGCCAGGGCTCTGCCACCCTCACAGGAAAGTTCCTCCTCATGTTTAGATGGAGCTTCCCATGTTCCAAGTTTGTGCCCGTTCCCGCTTGTCCTGTCACTGGGCACCACTGAAAAAAAGACTGGCCCCATCCCCCTGACACCCACCTGAGACTGATCTAGCATAATGAGAAAGAAAGGAGATTTGAACTCCCAGTGGAGTCACATACCCTAGAGCCCCACAGACTTCCAAATGGCAGCTCAGCACCAACTTTCCTCAGTTCTTAGGAACTGACTGCATTGAGCCCCTATTTCTACTGCCACCAACTTCCACAGCAGAAAAGGGGTAGGCAAGAGAGGAATGGACTATCCCACATAGCAGTTAATATGGATTTGCTGGGATGTGTGATGCAACAGTAGCTCCAGGTGAAGCCTTCTTTGACTTAGCAGGCCTTGTAGTGAACTGGAGGGTCTGAATTTGGTAGAACATGAGTGACAGAGTCACCGAGGTCTCTGTTCCGCACCTTTCAGTGCTTGAATACAAGAAATGCAGTGCAGGCACTGGGAGGGCTCTTGGTGTTTCAAGCTGGATGATGAGCAATAGGAACACCACGCTGCCCTAATTAAAAAGGATGAAATATCTTCATTTTCTGCTGTCCCAGCAGTTCAGACAGACTGGGTCTAGGAGTTTGGCTCCACCGTGCACATAATGTCAAGACTCCTTTCCAGCTGGGTTGGCCCCAGAGACAGAATGAGCGTTTCTCTGTGGCACCACGTCTGCTCTGATGGACCCTGGTGGATTGTAGTGGCTTGAACAAGCCACTCATAAAGCAGACAGTCCACCTGTGGATAAAGAGGAGCTGATGACAGCTCTGTGGTCTGCTGGCTTTCAAAGGCACAATTCTTGCATGCAGGGCGCTGCACGGAAGGGCTGACTCCTCAGTTCTGTCTGATGGAAGCCTTACCTTCACCCACCACTTTATTCTTGGGTTTTCAAGGCCTAAGACCTAAAAAACAGGGTTCCTGTAGAGTAGAGGGAGTATGTATTAACTCTCCAGCCAGGTTTGAGGCTTATCAGACTGTAAATGTTATGAATTAACATCATTGCAGCTGCATAGTACATGCCCTACACTCTGTGGATAAATTGAAGTTCAGAGCTCACAGTATTTCATACTCCAGACCTGGATTGTGCTTGTGGTCACCTCTGAGACTTGGTCTGGTCTCTGCTCCCGCTGCTCTGGCACTGTTCACCCTTCAGCCATAGACAAAGTGCTCCAGAAACATCACAGGAGTTGTTTTGAATTCTGAATGTAAAAATGCCTCCACTTTTCTCCACCACGGAAAAAAAAAACCATACATCAAACGTTCATTTTAAAGCAACAAAGTCATTCCATGGGAGGAGGAGACAGAGAAGGAACTATTCATCTGTCGACACAGTGTAAGGAAGTTACTCGCCACGCAGACCTGTGTGTCCACTTTTGGCAAAATCCTTGTTTTATTCACCTAACTAAAGAGCCCCGATCGTGGCAATTCGTGCCGACACCTCTGTTTTCACACAGGTTTGTGCATTTGTCCCCTCGCCCAGGCATCCGCGCGCACAGAACCACCGCTGCCTACACGGGGCCGCACAACACCGAGGAACAACCAACACAACCCAAACACAGCCCAACCGAGCCAAAAACTTGTAACTTGTGAGCACAGTCACAAATCATCTTTCCTCTCTCTTCACACAGCTCACGTTCTTGTCTCCCTTTCACAAATTAGAAGAAACTACGCTGATTGATGCTCAAGATAGATAAGGTATGTCCTTGTTTAACAGTCCTGCTATTTATTTCTGGTAAGTCTTGCTTTAAAAACTGTTCTATCTGTCCAAATGTTTCTTTTTGACAGAAAACTAATATAATGATGTGTAAGCATATATATATATATGTACACACATATCTGCATTCACAACTCTACATATAGTTATACATACACCTACATAACCTCTTCAATTTTGCAGGCTCATCATCTGTATTTAAAGAGAAATATTTCAAAACTAAGAGCAGTCATTTGCACACGGTTAATACTGGAGATTTCTTCAGCTGTACTCAGTGAAGTTAGCTTAAAATAATCTTAATTACATTCATGCTAAACTTCCTACGTAATGCCAACTCCAGTGACAGCAAGTAACCGAGCTGAAGGACACTAGTTAATGTGAAATTGTGGGGAACGGCATTAACAACTTATTTTTCACTACAATGAAGCAAAGAAACCTTTTAATGGAAAGTTAATTTTGTAAATTAAAATAATTAACCTAAACCAACTTATTTCCCACCGAAGTACTTTGCCCTGGTGTTTATTAGTAGCATTTGCAAGTAAGAGATGACTGTGCTGTTGGAAAATGTACTGATTCACGGCATCAGAGCCACAAAAATACCCGCAGATAATGCATTAGGTAGTTTCTTCTGCAAAATCTTCCCCACAGTCTATAATTCTTTACACAGGATTTATTTTTGTACTTGCTCATCTGGTTATATTATGCTCAGAAAACAGATGCTAAGGCAATATTTTGACTTTACATTAATATTTCTATAGCTATAAAGCTATTTTTCTTCTATGAGATGACATCTCCATAGAGCTCTCTAAGGCAGCTTGACTTTGGTTAGAAATACTGGAAGACACTTAAATACCAAATAATTTTGATTCCTCAAAGAGCAGCTGATGCTTTGGTGTAGTTTTACACATTAAAAGAAATAAATGTTAATCTCCCGGTCTTCCTACTGCTGAATGAATTCCTCTTTCTTGTGCTAATTATATTTAGTAAAGCTGTCAAGCACTACATTTTGCATTTTCACAAGCCAAAAATAAGGGATAGCTCCTAAGAAAGAATTTATTATTTGATTCCAAATTGCATGCATGGATTCAGTTGCTTTTTACTGAAGAACAACTAGACTAAAAATATAAAACTACTTAAAAATCATTTCTTCCATCACGTTTTTATTGGCATTTCTTCCCACTAGTACCTGCCTGAGCACGGAATAAAGACATTAAAAGGCTTCAATCATTTGTAGGCTGAATGCCCACAGAAATAAACCTTTCCATGGAAAGATCTGCAAATGTAAAGACCAATGTGACATTTAAAACGTGACAACAACAGCAGCTTCTAACTTACTTAACCAGCAGGAATTTTCTCCTAAGGAACATGGATATCTTTATATTTTGGTTGGACTCGATGATCTGAAAGTTCCCTCCCAACGCAGGCAATTCTATGGTTCTACGTTAGATACAAATAGAAAATAACTATTTGTGGTATTCCAAAGAAAGTTCATTAATTCCTTAAAAGCAGTGAGACCCTAATGAAGTACCTAGGACGGTCACCTGTCGAAGCTGGAGGGATGAGGAGAACCGCAACCCATTAAAAGGGCAACCGATGCTGGAGAGATCTCGGCGAGAGAAAAGGAGCAGGGAGGGAGGACGAGGGGCGACTACCTTCGGGGCTGCCGAGAGGAGGGCGCCTTTCCCCCCCATGCCCCGAGCCGCCTCCGCATCGCCCCCCGCAGCCCAGGGACGGTACCCGCCGTCGGGGCGAGGGTGTCTCTCCCCGCGTCCCCTCGCTGCCGCACTGAAGCGGGCGGTGACAAGGTCGGGGATAAGCACTAGTCACCAAGGGGGGCCACCGTGCCCTATCCTGCACCCCGGCACACCTCCCCGCGCCCCCCAGCCCGGTCTTTCCCACCTCGGGCCGTCTCTCCGCCCCCTCGGTGTGTCCCGAAAGGCCGCGAACCCTCTCCCTCCCCATAACCCCGCCCGCCCTTACCTGCTCAGCGGCCGCGCAGCCGGCAGAAAGGGCG
>VXBJ01005105.1:6932-87445 GCA_013400055.1 Nycticryphes semicollaris
CACACTGCTGGAGGATGCAGCCCAGGATGTGGGGGGCTTTCTGGGCTGCCCGTGCATGTTGCCAGCTCACATTTTGCTTCTCATCCACCAACACCACCAAGTCCTCAGGGCTACTCTTCAGCCATTCTCCTAAGCACCACATCTACACATCTTTTAAATACCTCCTGGGACCGGTAACTCCACCACTGCCCCAGGCAATCTCTTCTAAGGCCTGACAACCCTTTCAGGGAAGACATTTTTCCCATTATCCATCCTCAACCTCCCTTGGCACAACTTGAGGTTCCTTGGGAGAAGAGACCGACACCCCCCCTGGCTCCATCCTCCTTTCAGGGAGTTGTAGAGGGCAAGAAGGTCTCCCCTCAGCCTCCTTTTCTCCAGGCTGAACTACTCTAGTTCAATCCATCACTCATCATAGGACTTTTTCTCTAGACCCTTCACCAGCTTTGTTCTTCTTCTTTGGATGTGCTCCAGCACCTTGATGTCTTTCTTGTAGTGGCTCCATTGTCTGTCTCATTGTGTCACATCATGTCCTTACATGGACAACAGTCCTTCATCTCAAGGGTGATAAATTGCATCCCCAACCTAGTTTAGGTTCTCAACCAGACTGCAAAGCTCTGGTAATAGCTCTGTTACCCAGAGAGGTGGGAGATGCCCCATCCCTGGAAACACTCCAGGCTGGATTTGATGGGGCTCTGAGCAACCTCATCTAGTTGAAGATGTCCCTGCCCATGGCAGGGGGGTTGGACTAGATAGCCTTTAGAAGTCCCTCCCAATCCAAACCATTCTGTGATTCTCTAATAGCTGGGGGATGTAATGTGATGGTAGGAAACTCCAAGGAAACCCAAGCTATGGGTTCTCCCCAAGAACTTCACCACACACATCTGGCCTTGGTCCATGTCACCTTGCCAAAGGGACAATGTGGAAATAGCCACAGGAGCCACACAGGGTTTCCTGGCAGGCACATCCCATGAAGGGAGATAAATAAAACACAATCATGCCCCGAGTGGTTAAGAAAATAATTTGTCAGCCTTGTTGATGTTAATCTTCTGGATCTAAGTCTTCTGGAATGTTTTTTGTAAATCTGACTGTTTGCAAAGGTTAATCCCCTCCCCACAGCCCATCCAGGAGTCACCAAGTCACAGAATCACAGAATCTCAGGGATTGGAAGGGACCTTGAAAGATCATCCAGTCCAATCCCCCTGCCAGAGCAGGAACAACTAGATCGGGTCACACAGGAACGTGTCCAGGCGGGTTTTGAATATCTCCAGAGAAGACTCCACAACCTCTCTGGGCAGCCCCTTCCAGTGTTCCCTCACCCTCACTGGGAAGAAGTTTTTCCTCATATTTAAGTGGAACCTCCTATGTTCCAAATTGCACCCATTGCCCCTTGTCCTATCATTGGCCGTCACCTAGAAGAGCCTGGCTCCATCCTCCTGACACTCACCCTTTCCATATTTATAAACATTCATGAGTTCACCCCTCAGTCTCCTCTTCTCCAAGCTCAAGAGACCCAGCTCCCTCAGCCTTTCCTCCTCTGGGAGATGCTCCACTCGCTTCAGCATCTTTTTAGCCCTGCCCTGGACTCTCTCCAGCAGTTCCCTGTCCTTCTGGAACTGAGGGGCCCAGACCTGGACACACTATTCCAGATGGGGTCTCCCCAGGGCAGAGTAGAGGGGGAGGAGAACCTCTCTCCACCTACTGACCATAGCCCTTCTCATACACCCCAGGATGCCATTGGCCTTCTTGGCCACCCGGGCACAGAGCTGGCTCATGGTCATCCTGCTGCCCACCAGGACCCTCACGTCCCTTTCCCCTACGCTGCTCTCCAACAGGTCAGTTCCCAACCTATACTGGTACCTGGGGTTGTTCTTGCCCAGATGCCAGACTCTACACTTGCCCTTGTTAAATTTCATTAAATTTCTCTCTATCCAGCTCTCCAGCCTGTCCAGGTCTCTCTGGATGGCAGCACGGCCTTCTGGTACCTCAGCCACTCCTCCCAGTTTGGTGTCATCAGCAAACTTGCTGACAGTGCACTCTATTTTTATTTCATTTCATTGTTTTGTTTTATTTTATTTTATTTTATTTTATTTTATTTTATTTTATTCGATTTTTTTTTTATTTTACTTTGCTTCATTTTCTGTCATTAATTTAATTTCATTTCATCATGAAGGAGGCTGCAGGGTCCCAAAGAGATACAAAACTCACAGGGAACCCCAACAAAGAGGAGACATAAAGGTTGGAAACCCCAAGAGGCAAACACCACCTGATTATAACAACCCACAGCTGGAAATATAATCGAAAGAAAGAAAGAAAGAAAGAAAGAAAGAAAGAAAGAAAGAAAGAAAGAAAGAAAGAAAGAAAGAAAGAAAGAGCCTAGACACTAAAGCAAAATTTGGAGATGAACCCCAAGGAATTGAGGTTCACCTGATTCCCATCTTCATGCTGCTCCCATAGTGTAGAAAGTATCGCTTTGGAGTTGGGTTCCTGAGAGGCTGCTTATCCATGAACCCTTTTATTCTTCACATCTGAATTTCATCCCTGAAGGGGCTTATACCTTTTCAAGTCTAAAAAGCTCGTGGTGAGTGAGGAAAATGCTTCGCGTTTAAGGACTCTAGGCTGCACGGATGTGCCTTGGAGCACAACCCGGCATGTTTTAACCCACACTACAGGCAGGGGTATTAATGGATGAGGCAGCTCTGGCTGCAAAAGCCTCAGAGAAGCAGTGTGTCCACCAGCAAATCCAAGCAGCTGCTGATAAAGCAGATTTTGCCTGCTGAACTGGCAGTTTTCCTGGCAGGAGCACTTGCTTGCCAACAGAAACCACAGTGGGAGGGGGATGCCAAAAGAGATGGGGAGGAACTCTTGGTCAGAGAGGGAAGCCATATGAGAGAATCACAGAATCACAGAATTGTTACAGTTGGAAAGGACCTCTGAGATCACCGAGTCCAACCATACATACACAACCTCCCCCTAAATCTCAGCCACTAGAGCATGCCCTAAAGTTTCTACACATTTCTTAAATACCTCCAGGGATGGTGACTCCACCACCACCCTGGGCAGGATGTTCCAGTGCCCGACCACCCTGTCAGTAAAGTAATTCTTCCTAATATCCAATCTGAACCTCCCCTGCCGCAACTTCAGGCCATTTCCTCTGGTCCTGTCATTATTCCCTTGGGAGAAGAGGCCAACAACCCACCTCTCTCCAACCTCCTTTCAGGGAGTTGTAGAGGGCAAGGAGGTCTCTCCTCAGCCTCCTCCAAACTAGACATGCCCAGTTCCCTCAGCCCCTCCTCACAGGACTTGTTCTCCAGACCCCTCACCAGCTTGGTAGCTCTCCTCTGGACACGCTCCAGCACCTCAATGTCCTTCTTGTGGTGAGGGACCCAGACCTGAACACAGCCCTGGAGGTGAGGCCTCACCAGGGCCGAGTACAGAGGCACCATCACTTCCCTGCTCCTGCTGGCCAAGCTATTCCGGATACAAGCCAGGATGCTGTTGGCCTTCTTGGCCACCTGGGCACGCTGCTGGCTCATGTTAAGCTGGCTGTCCACCAACACCCCCAGGTCCCTTTCTGCTGGGCAACTCTCCATCCACTCTTCCCCATCCCTGTAGTGCTGCATGGCGTTGGTTGTGACCAAAATGAAGGACCCAACACTTGGGAATGGGTGAGGGGGAATAGTTTTAAACTGAAAGAAGGGAGATTGAGATGAGATCTGAGGAAGAAATTCTGTGCTGTGAGGTTGGTGAGATCCTGGCCCAGGTTGCCCAGAGAAGCTGTGGCTGCCCCATCCCTGGAGGATTTCAAGGCCTGGTTGGATGGGGCTTGGAGCAACCTAATGTGGTGGAAGGTGTCCCTGCCCAAGGCAGGGGGTGGAACTGGATGGTCTTTAAGATCCCTTCCAACCTGAACCATTCGATGATTCTGCATGGTCTCTCCTATCCTTTCAAGACAATATAGGAACCACTTCCTCCAGTAATATCAGGTCTTTATATTAAATATGAATATATAGGAATATATAGTAGTCCTGTGAGGAGCAGGGAGTTGGATTTGATGATCCTTACGGGTCCTTTCCAACTTGAGATATGATCCTATCATAAATTTTTATATTAAGTACAATTATATAGGAAATAAAAACCTTAATGACTATGATAGATAAATAGATAGATATAGACAGATAGATAGACAAATAGTTAAAAAATGAAAAAATAAAGAAAAAAGGATGAAAATATATATATAAAGAAAGACTGACTAAAAATAAAATTATTCTTGATAATTATCAGCGATATCCCAGGGGATGACACAGCTGTTCCCTTCCCTGCCTATGGTTTTGCCAGTGTGGGAGGTGACCTCTCCCAGGAGCAGGTAAAGCCAGAAATTGAGCCTGGGGTTGTCTGACCAGCCACAGTTTTCTTCTGAGTGTTCATCACAGAGCTTCAAAACCACAGTGGCACCAAACCAGATGTTTCCAGCCTCCAGATGTTGTGTTTTCAGATGTATCCAGCTCCTCCTTTCTTTTCCAGCCCTCAACGCTGCTCCGATAAGATGGGGACAGGTTTTGGGGAGGGCCAGAGAGATGCCATGCCATGTGGACATCTCAGCCTGGGGGTACCCCAGCATCTGCTCTGAGGACTCCTCACATCTCTCCTCTTTCCAGGATGCTGTGAAAGATGAGGGATGATGGGTCCACGTCCCACCTTAATCATTCCTCAAAGACACTCATGAGCTCAAGCTATGATGCTGGTATTCACCTTGCACTGCCCCGCCGGAGCTTTCCCAGCAGAGTCACCGTTTTTCCTGTATTTCCCCTAATTAATTATTTGATCTTTTTTTCCACCTCTTCATTCTTTCCCCCAGGAAGCTGTGCACATCCATCAGAATGAAAACATCAGGCTGGTGGTGGAGTCTCCGGGCTTTCCCCACATGGGGGTGCCATGAGGATGCGAATGGGACTGATGCGCATGTCCTAGAGTAGCAGCAAGGCAAAAAAAGTGACACCTAAGCAACAGAAACTGCTCAATTTTTGTGGCCATAAAAAAAACAATAATACATGGATTGGGAAAAATAAGACTCACAAAGCATGCAAAAAGAAAGATATTATACAGATGGGGAAAAATAAGATTCACAGAACTTAAAACACACTCTGTGAATCTTATTTTTCCCCATCTGCATAATGTCTTGCTTTTTACATGCTTTGGCATTTCCCAGCAGAAAAAAAAACAAAAAACAAAAAACAACCTCTTTGGAGCTTGTTGCAACCTGGTGCAAGTTGAGGTGGCTCTTCAGGAGCCCAGGGGATGAATCAGCCTCCCCCAGGTTAAACTGGGGCGGAACGACTCGTCCTGCAGACGAGATGGCCGCAGGGGAATAGAGGTCCAGCTGAGCTGGAAAAGAGCCCGTACGGCCCTGCTATGTCCTGCTTGGGCCTGTTCCACCACATTTCGGTGAAAGCTGGTACACCCAAGCAGCTTTGTTCCCCGTGCTCTACTGTCCTGGCCTCTCCCCATTCCTCGCTCATAATGTTTACCATACCTGGAGGGGTGAGACTGGGATTAATTTCCGTGAGAACACGTCGAAAGAGTAAATATCTCCGAGCAGGGACGCTTGGCAGGTTTATGGGGTTTGTTTTCCTCCAAGAACTGGCAGCTTTCCTGCTCTTTTTCTGGTTGCTCGTGACCAGATGTGAACATTGGGAGGCAGGAGGCATCTGCTCTTCTGGAGCAGGACTGAGTCTAAGCCCTTTGTCCCAACCCGGGATCATAACAGCTTCCAAGCCTGTCCAGGAGGGAATTCTTGGTGCTTTCAGATGGGCATGAACTCTCTGCTGGTGTAAATCAGGTAAGTCCTAGCGCAGACTCCTCCTTACACTATTGTTATCTCCCATTCTGTAATCTGGGAGCAGATAGGTGGAGACAGAGAGGAGAGTTCAGGGTTTTAGCCCTTGGGTGGGAGTAAATCTATCAGGCTGCTATGGTCTGGTGTAGGAGTGGGACGCGTCAAACAGCCATTGATTGCTTTTCTGCAGGAGGTAGGAAGTCACCAATACTATTGGAGTAGAGGAAACATGAGAGTATTGGGAGTATTTAGACAGCAGGCACGGCTTCATGGACTCACATTGTAGGATCATGTTAACCCTGGGATGCAGGCATCCAGAGATGGGTGCAGGACCTCCTCTCAAGAGCCAGCCCTGCACTTTCCTCATAAAATTATTAGAATTGGAAGGAACCTTAAAGATCATTGAGTTTCAACCCCCCTATGGTGGGCAAGGACACCTCCTACCATCACTGGATGTAACTCCAGGAACCCACATCTGTGGCACCGTCACTTCTGGGATGGTACCTGAGGTGTTGCTGATACTTGTCTTCATCCTGAGGGTCATCTACAAGGTCCAGGGGCGGGGGACATCAGCAAGGCTCCACCAGCCACTTTCCTCCAAACTTTTCCACATGACATGGAAGTGTTCATAGACATGGACATCTCAGTGAACAGCAAGATCATCTGACAATGCGTTCAGGGTCCTTGAGGTTGGGACACACATGCTGGAGCTGTTCCTAAGAGGCAGTTGTTGAATTTGTCATTGGGAAGATTGCCTTCACCTTCCCAAAGGTGACCTCGAAAGAGTTGACATAATCATCAGGAAATTACGGCAGTAAGGAAAGGTGGGACAGGAAGAAAAAAGGGATGAAAGAAAAGACAAAAGCTCTGAGGGGACTAAAGACAAGAGGAGACAGCAAGAGAAGGCTTAGACTAGGGCAGAACAGAAAGGATGTCAGGCAAGGACACAGGTTGTGAAGACAAGGGAGGAACTCCAGAACTGAAAAGTGTTGAGGTGTGTGACAATTACAAAGATGACGATGACACTTGGCCCTTTATAAAACATCAGAAGGACCCTGGGGCGTTGTGGATGCTTTCCACATTGCAAGAGCCTTCCATTTTTGCTTGGTACATGCAGGAAGACAAGGGTTAACGGTCAGACCTAAAATCCCTCAGAACATATTGCTATGTGTTCAGGGCTCTCCCAGAGCAGATTGGTCCCAGTTTGGTTTCATCTGGGAAGAACCAAGGTTATGTCCTCCAGGGCTGAGTTTCCAGAGCAAACCAACATGCAGCAGGTGGGACAATCAGGGCAGTGACCACAAAACTTCTTGTTGCTCTGAATTCAAACATTGCCTTTGAGATCCCTGTGCTCAGCTATGCAGGGGTCCACATGGTCCATAGAACAAAATACCCTTTTGGTGGTGGAGAAGGCAGCACTCCACCTCTATTCTGCAGAAGTTACCATGTCTGAGCCTAAACATCCTCCAGGAAGTGTTCCTTTTTTTAATAGATGGTGATTTGGGGAGAAGGATGGTTGCATTCACAATGGCCATGGAGAGGAAAAGTCTGATGGACACATGGGAGGCCCCTTCCCTGTGGTGGAGCCCCAAGCCAAGCTCATGTCCCTGGTTGTATTCAGGTGATGTGCTCATAAGTCAAGGAGGTGTGGATTGCTCTCAGTTGCCTGGTTTTATTGTGAGAAAAAACAGAAAGGATAAGGGTGGTGACAATGAAGTAAAGCAGACATGCAGGTGTGCTCCTCAATGTTGAAACTTGCCCCCTGAAGCTGCTCAGAGGGTGGCCATGAGGTCCAGCTCTCAGAGAAGGCTGAGCTGAGTGCCTTGGCAGGCTCCAAAAATGGAGGTGCTGCTCATGGGCGGCAGATCTACAGCTGGCTTTTATATCTTTAGCAACTAGCGCCTGTGTTAAGGTGCAAGGTCACAGAATCACAGAATTATATGGGATTGGAAGGGACCTCTGGAGATCATCCAGTCCAACCCCCTCCCAAAGCAGGCGCATCCAGAGCAGGTCCCACAGGAACATGTCCAGGCGGGGTCTGAATGTCTCCAGAGAAGGAGACTCCACCACCTCTCTGGGCAGCCTCTGCCAGGGCTCTGACACCCTCAAAAGTGAAGAAGTTCCTCCTCATGTTGAGATAGAACTTCCCATCTTCAAGTTTATGCCCATTTCCTCTTGTCCTCTCACTGGGCACCACTGGAAAAAGCCTGGCCCCATCTTCCTGACACCCACCCTTCAAGTATTTCCAGGTGTTGATCAGATCCCCCCTCAGCCTTCTCTTCTCCAGACTCAAAAGACCCAACTCCCTCTGACTTTCCTCATCACAGAGATGCTCCAGGCCCCTCATCATCTCTGTGCTCCTCTGCTGTCCCCTCTCCAGCAGTTCCCTGTCCTTCCTGAACTGGGGGGCCCAGAATTGGATCCAGTGCGCCAGATGGGGCCTCCCCAGAGCAGAGCAGAGCAGAGGGGCAGGATGACCTCCCTTGGCCTGCTGGTCACACTCTTCAGGTCAGAGCTTTAAGAGCATCTTTTCAGCTTTATGAGAACTTCTCCCCATTCGGGAGTTTCCCACACTTTCCTTGGAAGCACAAGCTGTTGTCAGACTGACAAACTCTTAACTCTAAATTGACACTGGCCTGATGGACACAGATCTGATCCCAAAAAGCAGTGTTTGCCCTCCTGCCCTGGGCACACTCTCAGTGTCTTCAGCTCACAGAGACCTGCTGCTGCCAGCCCTGGCTTGTGCAGGAGCACATTGGGAAGGGGCTGTCCCCTCCGTCGTCTCCTTCTGCGTGAGCTGGGCGACGTGTGCATTCCTGCTATAAATTCCCCTGCTCATTTGTGCGTCACCGCTGCTCTTCCTCCATTTCTTGTTAACGTGTAACTGGAACCTTGCTGGACCACATTTCTGTGATCACAACGTTATCTGCTCCCAGGCGGGTGCATCCCTGCCTGCTGGGACCACGGATACTTTTATCTGTGAGGAGATGGTGTCACGTGAAGGGCAGTGGATGGGGAAGGATGAGCACATCGGAAGACTTTTCTGGATTGTCTCCAGGGCAGCTGAGGGAAAGTCCTTAGACAGAGGGTGAGCAACCATTTGGAGAGAGGTTCTGCAAAAATGTGTCAGAGAGGAGTTTTGGGAACCAGGACCTCAAGTGTTCAAGGTGGTTGTGTGGCTGGGAGAAGAGGTGGAAAGCCCTTCTCCTCCTTATTTACCATCTGCGGAAGTAAAGGGACTGTGAATTGTTTCCTGCGTCCATGGTAGATGTTGGGGAAGGACTTGGCACCTCCAGTGGTGGATGGCTTTTAGAGCAGACATGTGTTGATCGGCAGTGGTGTGGGTAGAACTGGTTGACCTACAGAGCAGGGGGATGGTGGATATGCTGGCACCTTGCTGCACCTTGTCATTATCAAGGGCACCACTCTGCACCAAGGGCTTGGCTACATGGTGACTCTATCA
The DNA here is from genome assembly GCA_013400055.1 of Nycticryphes semicollaris. NCBI lineage: Eukaryota > Metazoa > Chordata > Aves > Charadriiformes > Rostratulidae > Nycticryphes > Nycticryphes semicollaris. The sequence continues at coordinate 16,229 of VXBJ01005105.1, forward strand.
TCCTGTGGCTGCCTTGGCTGGATGGAGATGGCCCATTTCCAGTGTTCCTCACTTGGTCACGACCCATTGCAGTCCTAGTTATCAACACCAGCCATCCCCACCCCCCTGGCACTGATGTTCCTCTTGGTGCTTTTGCATGTGGACATCTCCATTTAACCCGACCAGCCTTATATCTCCGTTTCACCTCTCTGCTTCTCTCCCTACAGCCAGAGACAACTGAAAGGAGGAAGAAACTGTGTCCTGCTAGGAGATAAGCCTCTTCCAACCCAAACAATCCCATCTTTGAAGCCCAGGAGAACAGCTGTTGTTCAGCCTTAGGGTCTGGATGCAGTCTCACATCCTGCAATGACCTTTCCCCAGCGCCTTCTCCAAACAAATGACTCTGGCAAATCGCCTCCCAACATTGTGGCCACAAGCCTAATCCTACTTTCTCATATGCTTCATCCATTTCAATCACTGAAGCAACGGTTGGACCAGGAGAATTTCTTCCTTATAAATGTTTCTACTGCTTCTGACCGCAGTTCTTCTGTGGTGCAACTCAGCAACGTTCACCTCTTTTCCTCTTTCATTTCTTGGAAATGTGACTTTCTGGTTCTTTTTTCTCTATTTCAGTCTTTCCTGTAAAGTTGGGTGAGACCCCAACACTGAATATTACATCCAATGGTGCACAAATGAAGCCACGTTGAAGTTTTGCTTGCTTGGATAGGAGCCAAGACCATCCTCACAGGACGAGACCCCATCACTGCTGGTTCCTTCAAGAAAGAGCCTGTCCCTGGGTGCCAGTCAGGGAAAGCAAACAGGATGAAGCTCCTAAAAAAATCCCCGTGAGGAACCATGACCTTTGTGGTTGCTGGACTCTGCTCCAAAGGGAGCACCTGGAAGGAGCCAGGAGGAGAAGGCATCAGGAGACAGATGAGCAGCCTTGGAGGTGCCCATCCATGGGTGGATACCTTGGAGTTATCCATCTTCTGCCAAGGCTAGGAAGGAAGCAAAACCAGGTTAGAAGCCAAAAGCATAACGTGAGCCAATTTGAGCATATTTTTCCCCATTCTGTGGAAGAGCCTGGCATGATCCTTCAAGAGGGCGGGTACAGGGGAGACACAGGCTTAGAGCTGAGCCTTGGCATGCAGGAGGGGAACTGAAACTTCCCCTGCACTGGAGAAGCGGTGAGAGCAATGTGCTGATGTGTCTCTAGCTGCTTTGATTTCATTCCTGTTAAACCCTTCTCTATGAAGAGCTGCATCTCTTTTATGGGAGATGGTGCTCCATGATCAAACAAGGTCCTCACTAAAGCAAAGCGACCACAAAGCACCGTCCTGAGGGCAAAAGTGGTTTAATCCTGCTCTAAATGAGCCAAGACAAAGAGATCAGCCCCACTCCTGCCCGCTTTTCTCTTCTGCTGCCTGTTTTAGCCAGTGAAATGATCTTCTTTGGAGGCCAAGGGTTTGAGACACAGAGAGAGATGAAACCCCCAATTTGTGAAAGAAATGGCCCCAGCAATTTTTGTTCTCCTGACGCAGAGCATGCCCCGAGAAAAAAATATTTTGGCTGTAATTATCAGATCTAATTGAAGTGTTTTAACAATAAGTAATCCCCTAATTTCACTTCCAAATGTAAAAAAGCAGATATATTGAGCGGTTTAGGTTTTCTACGAGCGCACTCATCTTCCCGCTTTCAGCCTGAGCATCAGAAAGCAGCAACAAAACCCCCACAAATATTAATTTCAGTGCTGATTGCTCATCGGTACAAAAGGCAGAACAGCCTCCCATTTCTCTCCCAAAGCTGAGTGCGTTCAACCTTAAGAGATTATCAAGAGCTTCCCGGCAGCAACTAAATAAACCTGGGCTCAGTTGTGCCAGCTGAAGGGCTGCTGAGTTTATACATCATCTGCTTAAAACCAGCACCCTCCACACTAGAAAAAACCTGCCAGTTTCCGGAGCCAATTGCTTTTGCTGCTTCAAGCACGTTACTTACGCTCTGTGAAAGGTTTTTCTTCTCTGGGAACAGTTGATAAGTTAAAGTGGCAAACAGTAAAATCCACTTACCAAGCCCACTCTTGCACAATAGCTGCTCCGGACAGTGAGTTTTCATCTCTGAGTCATAGGGGAAATGAAACAAGAATTTATTTGGGGGTTTTTAACTCCATAAAGTATTTAATCCATTTATTTTGCCTGTTCACAAATGAGGATTCTACACCCGGAAGGTTCCCAGCTTTTAGAGGCATAAACAAGATCTTAGCTAAGCCTTTTCCTGGTCCTTCACCACGGAGAAAGATGTACATCTGACAATCCATGGCTTATAGCTCTATAAAAGGGCAGGGTTTGGCTGGTGTTTGAGCAAGCAAAACAGTGCCACGAAGCCCAGGACCTCACATGGTGTGTTCATGGCATGGATGCATCTAAAGCTGCATCTGGCAGCCCAGAAAGCCAACCACATCCTTGGCTGCATCAAAAGCAGCGTGGCCAGCAGGTCGCAGGAGGTGAATCTACTCCTCTACTCTGCTCTGGTGAGACCCCACCTGGAGTACTGTGTCCAGCTTTGGAGTCCTCAGCACAGGAAGGACATGGACCTGCTGGAATGGGTCCAGTGGAGGGCCACGAAGATGATGACAGGGCTGGAGCACCTCTGCTATGAAGACAGGCTGAGAGAGCTGGGGTTGTTCAGACTGGAGATGTGGAGGCTCCGGGGAGACCTTAGAGCGGCCTTCCAGTGTCTGAAGGGAGCTACAGGAGAGATGGGGAGGGGCGATAGGGCAAGGGGATATGGTTTTAAATTGAAAGAGGAGAGATTTAGATTAGATACTGGAAAGAAAATCTTTGCTGGAAGCGTGGTGAGACCCTGGCCCAGTTTGCCCAGAGAAGCTGTGGCTGCTCCATCCCTGGAGGTGTTCAAGGTCAGGCTGGAGGGGGCTTTGAGCAACATGATCTGGTGGGAGATGTCCCTGCCCATGGCAGGGGGGGTTGGAACTAGATGGAACTAGATGATCCAGCTTTCAACTCTTGGTCCCTTCCAACTCTAACCATTCTATGATTCTATGATAAAACGTGCAAGATGGGGTTTTCCATCCTTGCTTGCTACCGTTGCCTTTGTAGACAGGTTTTGCTGATGGTATTTACTTTTCTACATGCCCAAACTCCCCAAAAAATGTTTTGCAGGGCTGGATGCTTTGCAGAGAACGTCTGACTCATTTGCTGTGCTTTGCTCGGATCACAGGTCCCAACTCAGGCTGGGACATGATGGGGAGCTCAGCAACACGGGAACGCCCTGAGCAGCCCCACATCATTAACGCCTCCAGCTCCTGGCTGTGGGATAGCATCTGGGATATGTATTAGTGGTTGTAGGACATGAGTAGCCTCCACAGTTGCAGAAGCCAAGATGAACTTTGTAGGTGGAAAGTGTCTCCATGCCCTGGGTGAGATGGATTCACCAGCTGAGGTCAGGAAAGAAACACTGCCTGGGGGTGGAGGTTGCCCTTGCCAGGACATGGGAGCATTTTTCTTCTCCTGAGCACCCCATTTCCAGTTGCAAAAGGCATTGTCCAGGTCTGGGCAGTCCCATGGACCAACCTGCTTCTGATCTCACTGAACCCTAACTGCAGTCCCTTCCCTTGTCCTTGTTTTTGTCAGCTCACCGTGGCCTCCCCTTGTCCTACTCCTCCCTAAAGGAGGGGGACATTGATCACTGTCCTGTTGGAGACACTTGGCCACAGCCCATGCAGGAAGACCCTAAATGAGGGTGTCAGTGGGTGGCACAGTGACATGCTGTCCTTTAAGAACAGGACTAAATCTGTCTATGCAGATGCTGGCATGTCTTGAGATGGTGCCCGTAAGAGCTGGATTTGAAGGAAGGCCCCTGGGTGTGTTTATAGGGAGGGTCAAGGCTGGGCAAAACAGGACAGGGCAACCCCAAAAGTGGTATGGGTGAGTGACAGTGGCTGTCCCCATCCCAAGTAATGCATCTATGTGAGATGTCCATGAAATGCTGGAAAATAGAGTGTTGGGGAAACCTAATACCAACCTGGACATTCACCCAACCCTGACTTGCAGTGCTGAGGAGGGTTTGTAGGTGAATCCGTGCTCATGGGCACTGAACCAGAGCACCAAGACAAGATGTCACCTCAACTGAAAGGGTGATTGGGTGGTGCTTGGGACGGGTGTGAGCAGGGAATACCCAGAGCATAAGGGGGCAGGAGGCAAGGGGTGTCTCCACACTGGTAGGACAGGGCTCAGGGCCACCACCCTGTGAAAAGGGCCATCTAGGTAACGAGTTGGCAACAGCGAAGCAGCCTCAAGCTCCGGGCAGTGCTGAGCTGACCTCACAAGACCTCAGCAAACATGCATGAGGAGCATGAAACTTCTCTTAAACCCAAGTGTAAACTCCTGAAGACTTTTCCTCTCTCTTGCCTGATGGTGAAATGCCATGAACCCTTCAGGAAGCAAATCACACAGCCAGGAGGATAAGGGACGTGAAGAGTTAACCCCATTTCTGGCTGTGGGCTGGCAATCCCGCAGACGCAATGTCCCACTGCAGCAGCACTTCTCATTCATGCTCCAGAGAGGGCTGGAGGACCAGGGCGCACTCAAGTGCTCTTTTAACAACCTCCATCACTCTTGTAACTGCCTGCATGATGGGTTGGAGAATGCTCAGCAAGTTTGGGAGCAACACTAGTCGCAGGACCATGGTTGACTTGCTGGAGGGACCTGAAGAGGTTCAACAAGGTCAAGTGCAGGATCCTGCCCCTGGAATGTGCTGGTCTTCTGCAATAGGCCATGCTGGGTCTGCAGGTCTGCTATTTCCTTATCTGGAAGTAACTGGAGGCCACAAGTTGCCCCCAGATCAGAAATGTGCATTTGCAGCAGTGAAGGTTCCACAATTCTCTTGGTGGTATTTGCAAGATTGTAGCCAGCAAGGCCAGGGCAGTGATTCCTGCTCTCTGTTGGGCACTGGTGAGAATATACCTGGGCAGTGGGTCCAGTTTTGGGCTCCCCAGTACCAGGCAGCGGGTGACAGATGGGCCCAGAAGAGCCACCAAGCTGGAGCCAGACACATGGAAGGAGAGGCTGAGAGATGAGTGTGCAGCAGCAGAGGAAAAGGCCAAGGGGGATTTTATTGCTCCCTGCTGGGATGGTGTGGAGGAGATGGAGAAGGAAGTGTCCTTCTTCCTTCTTCCCACTGGTCCAAGGACAAGAAGCAGCATCAGAAGCTGCAAAACGGAAAACTTCCATTAAATACTAGAAAAAAAATCCTCTTAGGATAGTCAAATATTGGAAGACAGCCCAGAAAGCAGGAAAATCCTCATCCTTGGAGACAATCAAGCCTGTCTTTGACACAGCCTGACCCTTGTTGAAGGTCAGGCTTGCAGCAGACTTGGAGCATAGGTTCAGAAGGTCAGACTTGAAGCAGAGACCTCAGATGACCCCCCAACTTCAGTTACTCTGCAAGTCCCACACTGTGATGAAGCTTGGGCTCACAGGGACAAGCTCTCCTGGCAATAAGTCCCCAGCAGTGGAGCAGAAAGCCACTCAGGACCTGCTAACAAGGAAGCAGGGATGGAGGACACAGACATGCCCCCACCCTGAGTGCCAGGGGACACCCTGCTCCATCCATGCTGTGGCTCCCCAGTATTCACAGGACTTCTTGTTTTCACCACCAAAAGCCAAGTGACATCTTATTTCCTCCACTTGGCAACAAGTTGACTACCTCTGTAGTCAATGAGCTCTGAAGCCAACAGATTTCTCATTTGACATGTTCCTCAGGGGTCCTTTGGAGACCTGCACCCACTTCCACTGGGGAACCCCGTACATCTGCTCTGAGATCCCCACCATCCCTTGGGGCCTCACCAGCTCTTGGCGGAATAGGACAAGGAGATGCTGTCACCAGCAGCTCCATCCTCCCCATAGAGCATCTCCTGGAGCTCACAAGGGTGACAATGGTGTTACCTGGATAGGACTAGACCCTCAGTCCTGCTGCTGTCATCCCATTTCTTAGGTTGGTCCTCAAAAGTAGTGAGATACTGGAACAGGTTGGTGAGACACTGGAACAGGTTGCCAGAGAAGCTGTAGAATCCCCATCCCTGGGAGTGCTCAAGGTCAGGCTGGATGGGGCTTTGAACAACCTGGTCTTGTGGGAAGTGTCCCTGTCCAGGGCAAGGAGGTTGGAACTCAATGATCTTTAAGGTCCCTTCCAACTCTAACCATTTTATGAAAAGTGGGGAGGAGCCCCTGAGCTGAAACTGAGACAGCAAAATGTATTAACATGCAAAATCATTCCCTGGCTGTTGCAAACAATAGGAAAATAGGGTGGAAATGTAATTAGCTAATGTGATTAAATCATTCCGCTTCATTTCATGGACATGGTTTTGGCTTAGGCTCTCATGGAGGTGTGGAGGTGTGTAATACTTGCTCCATACTCAGCTTTGACAGATGGGGCAACTCAGGCACAGGCTTTCCCTGGAGGTGAGTAACCAGTGTGGCCAGCAAGCGTGCGTAAATATGATGACAGGACCAAGGATATCGCTGGCTGCCCCAGCCCTGAGTCCCAGAGCAAAGACACCCTCCTCCCAGGCAACCACTCCACCTGTGGTGTTGTTCTTCATTTATTACAAGCATATGGAGGAGGTCAAAGCTTGGTGCAGAGCTCATGTCCTGATTGCTGGGGAGGCTTGTTCAACCCCTGTCACACTGCCCAGCGGGGTTTTAGGGTTACTTTGGGAGCTGAATTTTGGAACAGAGGACACCCATCAGCCTGGAAGTAGGTCCCCCTGATGCCATAAATCCATGTTGGTGTGAGATTACTATGTCCCACCTCCTCATGGCCCATGGCGGATGACCACAGATCCTTCATCCCAGTCTGTGTGGGGACATTCATAGGTTGCCTTGGGCTCCAGGGCTCAACCAAGCCAGTTAGCATGAGCCGTGAGCCTTTTCCCAGAGTTGCCCATCAGCTTTTCCCACTGGTCCAAGCTGTTGCCATCACCCCATAGCCATGGTGGGACAGGGAGCATGGAACCAGAATGTCATGGAGGATCACCGCTATGCCGGGGATTCCCCAGCCCACGCTCTTGGCCTGAGGAACATGGGAAGAAGCAGGGCTTTGTATCCCAAAATAACTGCCTCGTTACAAAGGAAAAGTCGGTGGAGAGCCAATCCTCAGGGCTCCATGAAAGCAGGAGGGTTTCCTTCTACCACAGGAAAGTGAGTGACTCACTCCTATGGAAACTGGAGGAACACGGCAGAGGTAATCCCTCTCCCTGGTGGCTACCTATCTGGAGATAAATCTCTATCCATTTCCCTTGCAAATATCTGCTGCTGAAAATATCTATTCCTGGGGTTTTCTTATCAGATGGTTTCTATTTATTCTGAAAATCACAGAGCCCTGAGGGTCCTTGCTGTGGCTCCAAGCACATCCCAAGGCTTTACCATGGCCATCCCATGAATGACGCATTGAAAGGGAGAACCTGGCCAGTCCCCATGCCTGGAAACACCAGGAAACACCTGCAAACACTTAACTAAGGGGAGGGCCTTCCTCATGGTGTTTGCTAACCAGGAAGAGGTAGATCCCAGCGATGACGTCTTTTGTTTCTACATGAGTCTGTAGTTCAGTTACCAGCTTAAGGGTAATGGTGGGTTCATGGTCCAGACCATGCCCAGGGTGTCCTTCAACCTGCTAACATGTGAACTCTTCCCTGCTGTGTCCCAGTCCCTGTCCAGGTTACACCACGATGGCTGGGACAAACCTTGAAAGGGAGCAAAGCCACCATCTATTTTCCATGGGTACCTCGTATAGGGTTGATCTCTCACTGGAAACCCAGGGCTTTCCCTGAGACTTGAAACAGGCTAGGAAGGGTCTGCTGGTGATCGCTCTCCACTCATTCACTTTGCAGCCCAGAAAAGGCCAGCACAGCTTCTTTCCAAAAAGATTTACCTGAATTGCTAAAAGAAAGATCAAGACCTGGCTTGCATGGCATGAGGCCCTATGTCACATGTCAAACAGTCTTTCAGTCACTAGATGTCTAAGTCAGACACATGCTCATATGAAATAAGACACAACACAGCAGATTACATAGGGCAGAAACTATGGGGAAGAAACAGTGTTAAATGAAAGGGCCACCTTGGCAAGAGGAAGTGGGGTCTTCCCATGGATGTCTCGATGCAAGACAAGATGTCTTTTTAACAGAGATCAACCCAAGCACTAATTATTGGCTTTCATGGACAGTTGCAGGGTGAAATTCAGGTTGCAGCTAAAAAAATTGGACCAGATTATCTACTGGTCTCAGCAAAACTCTCTGGAACTCACCCAGTTTGAGACAGAAACTTAAGACTCAGTGCAGTGGAGCCATGACAGACCAACTCATGGTGTTGCTCCATCACTGGCATGTGTCAGCACCTTCAGCCTGACCCCAGCCTGCTGGGATCCACTGATCAGAAGATGACAGGAAGAGGTCTCCAGTCCAACCTTCTGGTCATGGCAGGGGCAGTTCTGGGATCAGACCAGGTTGTGCAGGGCTTTATTCAGTTGGGTCTTATAAACCTCCAAGGATGGACGTTGCACAACCTGCTCATGGTGGAGCAGTTTTCCCTTATCCTCACAGCATCACAGAATCTTCAACCTGAAATATCAGTGTCGACCATCTTAGTGGTGTTGCCATGATAATCAAGACTCACTCAAATGGTTCTCCTTGGGAAGGTCTCATCATGGGAAGAGAAAAAATGATCCCAAGGAGCACCAGCATCACCATTCCTCCTGGGAAAGGCCTGTTGTCACCAGAAGCAGCCCAGGGGGACATGGGGAAAGAGCCCTTCTGGTTAAAGTGTGTCCCAAGCAGCTGCTTCACATTAGGATACCACAGGTTTGGTCCATCCAGCAGAAAAAACGCTCCTGTTACAAAGGTTTATGTCTCTTTGCAGAGGATACAGTACAAGTCCCGCTGCCCTTCTTCCCCCATCTTTTGTGTCACAGACTCTCTCTTTCCTTGGGTATAACAGCGTCATGATTTCTCTTCCCCTGCCCTCTCTCCTCGCCTACGTGCCCTCTGCTCCTTAGACACAATTTATCTTTTCATTTAGAGATGGCCTAGCCATTACCCACTTCATTCAGCACTCAGTTGTTCTCCGCTTGTATTTAGCTTGGAAACCAGTTCCTTTGATTCCAGGACTTGTCTGGGCAAAAACCGAGCACAGGACCAACTGTACAAGTTGATCAAATAAACACTGTTCCTTACAAAGCTTGTTTTGCAAAACTGGACTTCCCAGGATTGCCCAGCTGAGGGCTAGAAGCAGATTTACGAGGAAATAGCCATTTAACCTGGAGGGACTGGCTTCTACTAAGCCAAGTCTTGCTGATCACTCCCAACTCACTGAGGACTTTGAACCTCACGTTGGTGACAAGCCCGTTCCTGGCCCTGGGATCTCCAGCACTGGAAGCGCACATCTGGCACCATGACGCTCTTGCTCCATGTTGGTCCCATCAGTGATGCCAAGCCAAGGAGCCAGCCTGAGAGACTCTGGATTAGTCCCTGGAACGTGACCTTTAAATGCTGGGAGTGTTGGGAGAGATATTTTAACTTCAGTGGCAGAGATCCAAAGAAGAAACACCAGCAAGGCCCTAGATAACAATATTGGCCTCATGACAAGGACACCAGTTGGGAGCAAGTCTTTGGGCTGGTTTCCCTCCTGGGGGTTGGGTTATCGGGGGGCGGACACAGGAAAGCAAGTGCCTCCTAACTTGCCTGGTTGGAGGTTAAAAAAAATACACGTCTATGATGGTGCACCCAAACATCAGTCTGTTTTCCCCCCAGGAGAAATCCACTTGGACCCAATTTCCCATCTCCCCAATTGCTCTGACCCCACTTCAGCCATGGACAAGAAAATAGATGTGGGTCACAGAGCTCTGTCCTCCTCAAGGTAGGCATCATGAGCCCAGTTTGTGTTTAATTGGTGTTTTAAATTATTAAATAGGGAAAAATGCAAGAAATTTAACCTTGATGATAAAGAGGGGTTTTAAAATGGAGTAGCTGAATTGCATCCATCCTCTGCAGGGAGGTTTTTATTGAGAATTGCAGTAGAGCTAGTGTTGGTCTGCTTCAAACGGGGTTCGTATCCACGGTGAATCTGCTAAGGGATGAGTTGGGTGCAGGATGATGCCATCAGCCTTCTTCCAAAGGGCAGGAAGCAGGATGGGTCCCTGAGGAGAGCGTTTGGAGTACTGTGAAGGTGCAATGTTGCACTGCCCATGTTTACGCACCCATCAAATAGGGGTGTGTTTGTTCGGGGGTCTAAAGAGGGACCCAGTGTGGTTCTTTCACTCATCTAAAATGTTAATTTAGATGGACATCTCCAAGGGGCCATGCACAGGCCAGATTCATCTTGGCAGTGCTTCTGTTCATGGACTCCAGCAGTGCCTGGACAGCCTGGAGATAAACAAATCTCTAGTTTGCTGGGTTAAGCTGGATGAGGAGTATCCCTTACTACAGGGCATCCACAGCGAGTAGTGGCTTTCTGGGGTCCACATGTCCTTTTGCTGCCCTGGTGCCATACCCCTGGTCCTCTCAGTGCGAACCTCCCTGAGGACATCAAGGTTATTTTAGAGCAGGAGGGGAAGGAAGTGAATTCAAAAGCCCCATATTGAGAACAAGTCTTTTTTTAGAAAACAAAGGGATTCCAGGGTGGGACCCTGTGGTCTCGCTGCTGGGAGATGAAAGCAAGAATAATCACAGAATCACAGAATCACTGAATGATATGGGGTTGGAAGGGACCTCTGGAGATTATCTAGTCCAACCCTCCTGCCAAAGTAAGGCCTCCTAGAGCAGGTTGCACAGGAAATAGTCCAGATAGAGTTTGAATGTCTCCAGAGATGAAGACTCCACCATCTATCTGGGCAGCAGCCTCTGCACGATGGCTCTGACACCCTCAAAGTGAAGAAGTTCCTCCTCATGTTTGAGATGGAACTTCCCATCTTCAGTTTTGTGCCCATTTCCTCTTGTCCTGTCACTGGACACCACTAAAAAAAAGACTGGCACCATCCTCCTGACACCCAACCTTCAAGTATTTCTAGGTGTTGATCAGATCCCCCCTCAGCAGTCTCTTCTCCAGACTAAAGAGACCCAAGTACCTCAGCCTTTCCTCATCAGAGAGATGCTCCAGGGCCCTCATCATCTTTGTGGTCCTCTGCTGTCCCCTCTCCAGCAGTTCCCTGTCCTTCTGGAACTGGGGAGCCCACAACTGGTCCCAGTGCTCCAGCTGTGGCCTCCCCAGGGCAGAGCAGAGGGGCAGGATGACTTCCCTCCACCTGCTGCTCACACTCTTCCTCATGCCCCCCAGGATGCCATTGGCCTTCTTGGCCACAAGGGCCCATTGCTGGCTTATAGGCATACTGTTGTCCACCAGGATTTCCAATTCTTTTATCCTCGGAGCTGCTCTCCAGCAGGTCACCCCCAACTTGTCCTGGTGCAGGGGGTTGTTCCTCCCCAGGTGCAGGGGGAGGAATATCACACTTGCCCTTGTGACAATAACCCAGAAAATTACTGTAAAGTTGCTTTTCCCCCAGCCACTGATGGGAACTTGATCCTGAGCATCTCTGTGGCTCTTATTCAGATAAAAAATGGGAGACTTGGTCTGGGATGCTATGGGCACCCTCTCACTCCATCCCATAAAGTAAGCTCTGGCTGAAGGAGCCAGAGCAAATTCCACTGTGGTGCCAGGCTGGGTTCCATCTTCAGGCTGAAGGGTCAGTCAAGCAGTCACCCCACTAAATTTGGGGGAAAAGTGCCACACGATCCAGCTTCCCGTGCCCAGTGTCCCACCATGCTGCTACAGGAGTCCAGGAGTGGATGGAGTCACATCTGCCCCGCTCTTCACCAGTGCTGCAAATACAGAAATGAGCCTTTTTCAGGGAAGCCTCTCCCCACGTGCTATTTTTGGCCTCAGCCATTACACGGATGGGTCACTACTCCTGTTTTTAGGAAGTCTTGGTTTCAGGACACATGCGCTCTCAGACACCAGGATCAGTGCACAACCCCTTCCAGCAGCACCGACCATGCTCAGGGCAACATCTCTCCCCTTGGCCACCTCTTCCAGCACCTCTTGTTGTTGCAACGCACTCAGAGCCTCCGAAACTCAATTCTTGAATAAGACCTTGTTAGGTTGGTGTTTTGTTTTGTTTTGTTTTATTTTAAACTCAGTCTTATTTACTATTTTCTGGGCAGTCCTAGAGGAAGATGCAGAAGAGGAAGTGACAAAGAGGGTCGAGAAATTTGACAGGCAATAGCATCTCCAACTCTAAGAAAGCCCTCAGTGGGGTCAGCAGCAGCAGAGCTGAGGATGGAAGGCATTATTGTAACTCCCCCCCTCCTCCCTCCACTGACTACAGTGCAGAACCACATCCACCACTGCTACATGCCTGCTGGGAACCAGCCCAGGCTGCCCGCAGCACACGTAGCCCAGGCCGATGGGTTAATTTTAACACTCCTGCCCTGATGGGTTGTGTTTATTTAAGGTCTTTATAGAAGCAACGCTCTTGGCCACAATGGGACCCTTGTGCTCCAGGACCCAGCAGCTGGCTCCTGCCACCTGGGAGGTCATGGCAGGACCCGAATCCCTGTCTGTAAGCATCCTCCCAAGGGTTTGCAAATGCTTCCAAAAAAGCCAGGTTATGTAGGAGCTCAGAGGAAAAGTGAGAGCCGTGAAGCCTAGCACCTCCATCACCCTCCTGCTCTGAAGCCCCACGGTTGGTGGAGGAGGGCTGGGGTGTGAGACATGCTCAGCAGGGAGAAAACGAAAGCTGAGCTGAAAAAGAAACCAAAGCGCTGTGGGAAAATAAAAAATAGACACCCATGATGGCTAAGGCTGCAGAGCAAGGCCCTCTCTGCACTGAAGCACTGTGGAAAAGATCAAGTGTCACTGCTTCCAGCTGCTTTCTCCAGTGAGCATCATGGGCATCAGGTGTCCTCCAAGCTCCACCTTCCCCAAACCATACCAGGCCTGGACAGCAAAGGTTCCCCGTGTCCCGTCTTCATCCATTTGTCAGGTCTTATTGCAGGGTTGAGTGGAAAAAGGGTGGAGGGTGCCTTCCTGTGCTCATGATACTACCCACCCACCCACCATCCTGGTTGTGGCTCTTAGGTGCTGCTTCCTAAAACACCATCAGCCTTGGGGATGGCAGGAGGAGATTCCTGCAGGAACATATGTGCATGGACAGACGCGTTATGGACAGAAGGCCTGGCTCATGGTGCTTTTCCATCCCCATGTCCTATCTCCAACACCTCTTTCTCCAATCACCCCTGCTTTGGGGTTCTGCTGGCTGCTGGGAAGGTCCTCCCACATCTCCAAAGCTGCCAGTGGGTATCAAGTCAATCTGACCTCGTCCCCTTCACACCACATTGGTGCACACCACCATGAACAGACTCTTCATCCTCCAGCTGCGTTGGGTTTTGCCTCCTCTTACATATCCTTTAAAAGTTGCTGATGATCCTGAATTAGAGCATTTAGGAGGGAAATTGCAGCCACCCAGGGAAGCTGCAGAATGAGATCTGCTGCCATGGGACTTCCCTCTTGCTCCTGTGGGACCTCCCTTCTACTCCTGTGGGAAGTCTCTCCTGAAAGCCCAGTTACACAGGGCACATATATACCTTCCAGTTAGGTGACTGAACATCTTACCAGCCAGGAGACCATGAGAAGTGATCAAATGCCCATGGCCAGGTTGGGTCATGGCAGCGGTTTGCACTTACACAGATTTAGTAGAGAATTCATCACCCTTAACTCTCCCACAAACAAACACATGGGATTGAATGCATCCTCAGCAAGTTTACATGCTGGAGGGAAGGGATACCATCTGCAGGGACCTGGACAGGCTGGAGAAGTGGGCCTGTGAGAACCTCATGAGTTTCAACAGGGCCAAGCACAAAGTTCTGCACCTGATTCATGGCAACTTCAGGCACAAATCCAGACTCGGTGGTGAATGGGTTGAGAACAGCTCCAAGGAAAAGCACTTGGAGGTGTTGGTGGATGAGAAGTTCAGCATGAGCCAGCAACATGCACTGTCAGCTCAGAAAGAAAGCCCCTCACATCCTGGGCTGCATCCCCATCAGCGTGGCCAGCAGTGCAAGGGGGTCGGATTCTGCTCCTCTGCTCTGCTCTGGGGAGAACACCACCCCCCACCCCCCACCCCCAATACTGCCTCCAGTTATGGGGCCTCAGCACAGGAGAGACATGGACCTGTTGGAGATGGGCCAGAGGAGGCCATGGAGTTGCTGGGAGGGCTGGAGCCCCTCTGCTGTGAGGACAGGCTGAGAGAGCTGGGGGGGTTCATCCTGGGAAAGAGAAGGCACCAGGGAGACCTTAGAGCCCCTTCCAGTCCCTCCAGGGGCTCCAGGAAAGCTGTTGAGGAGGGAATCCTGATGAGGGAGGGGAGCCATAGGACGAGGGGGAAGAGTTTGACACTGAAAGAGGGGAGACTGAGCTGAGACCTGTTGAAGAAATTATTTCTTGTGAGGGTGGTGAGACCCTGGCCCAGGTTACCCAGAGAACCTGTGTCTGCCCCATCCCTGGAGGGGTTCAAGGCCAGGCTGGATGGTGCTTTGAGCAACCTGGTCTGGTGGGAGGTGTCTGTGCCCAGGGCAGGGGTGTGGAACTGGATGATTTTTAATGTCCCTTCCAACCCAAACCAGTCTATGATTCTATGGTTCTATGATTCTTTGTCTCCAAACGTTCCTCCTTGCATTCACTAAGTCTTTTTTAAAAAGCAAGAAAAAGAGCTCTGATCAATCCCAGCTTGTCTCAAGCACTTCTGCCAGTCTCCCCCTGCCTGCACTACAGATTTAAGCTGCACCCATGGGTACAGGGCTCTGCTGTGGCCACACTGACCTTCCCAGTTCTCCCGGTCCTCCCATTCCTGTATCGCATTCCTCTCCACTAGACAACATGGAAATGTTTTTAAAGCGTCTTAGAAACCTGCCTCGCTGCCAAAACAGTTGAAAAATGAAGCTGTGAAGGGGCTTTTTTCCAGCTCAGCTCCAATGGGTATCGCTGCTCGCCTCCTTCCCTGCGCTGCAGCTGCACAAATCATTCGCTTCTCAACAGGATTTAAAACATCTGCCTCTTTCTTTGGCTCCTTTGAGCTACTTTGGAGCTGGAAAATCAGGATTTTAGGGGAGGGAGGCTCTTAGTTTGGGTCCCCCAGATAATGGGTGACCCCATCACCTGCATGATGGATAGGAATGAGTAAGGCAGGTTGGATGAACATCAACCCTCCTCCCATCTCCCCTGCACCCAACTGAGTGCAGAAAGGTGAGAAAATGCAAAAGAAGGGGAAGGAAAGGCTTTTCCTTGCAGTGGCCAGGGAAGCTCTTGCTTGCTGGAAGCTGCTTGGACTTCAACCAGGCTTGGAAAATGTCTGAAGGGAAGAGGAACTCTCCAGGGGATCGCTTCCCTGCTCCAAACAAGCTTTTAGAAAAATATCTCCTCTTGCTTGTTCAAGCATCCAGCAACGAGCCGCCAACCAAACCTCTCAGCCAGTCATGGCCATAATTAATCACCTTTTGATGCAAAAAAGCTGTCTGCCTCTTTTCTTGAGTTGTTTGGCTTTATCTTGTGGTGGAAGAGCTACAGGTGTTCGGGTCTTGGAGGATCAGGCTGGGGGAGAGAGCAGAAGGGCTGCTGAGCAGCAGCAGTCACTCCACTGTCCAAAGCTCATGCAAGGACAGACAGCAAATATCTGGACGTCATCCACATCTCCATCCATCATCTCTGGACATCATCCCTCCTTTGGAGGGAGCCAAGGGGGAAGGATTTAGAGGATAAAACCAGGGTGCTATGGTCCAGTTAACCCAACTCTTGCCCAAGAGCTGTTTCCAGATCCCAGAGAGATGGGGTTAATTCAGCACCACGCTGGCATCCCAGCAGGGCACTGCCCAGCAGCTTCACCGGTCTGAGCCTCACTCAACAGCTCTGCCCAGGCACCCACCCCCCTCCCTCTTTGCAAGCAATAAGCTTGTCCTTCCTCCCTTATCAGCCCCAAATAGCTACGACGTGATGTATTGTTTTCCCTCCTCAAACAAATTACATCAGAAGAAGGAAACAGGCAAATTTTTTTTGTTGCTTTCTGGCATGGAAGTCCGTCAGCAAGATCTCTGCAGCACCATTCCTGTGCCAGACATTCATATCCTCTTCACATCTGCTAATGACTCCTTAGCCAGCGGCGACTTTCTCTTTTTGAATAATAGATGGCATTGGTGCCCTTTCCCTCCTCCCTCAGGGTCTTTATGGTCACCCCCAGCCATATCCAGGGTGTCCAAGGAGCCCCAACGTGAAATCAGACCCAGCTGCAGAAAGAGGATCTGGCTTACGCCCATGGATGAAGGTGGGGAATACATGGAGGAGCGCTGGGGCTCGCTCCGTGCTCGTGGCGGTGGAAAACAATTGGGTCACCTGCACGTGATTCAGTAGAGCTTCTTCTTCCAGCCTCACCCTGCCCAGAAATCCTCCAGCCCTCTCAAATTTGAAGGGTTTTCAGTCCAGATGAGTGAGCCCCACTGGGGATGTGGGGTTGAACCTGGTCTCTGCTTCACTTGGGCATCAAACACCTGCAGGAAGAGGGCAGGCTACAAAGATACTGGTGGCCCTCCATAGCTTCTTGGGAGGTCCTGTTGTGCCATGACTCAGAGGAGACAGACCCCAGAGCATCTCTGTCGGGTGTTGGGGGGATATGGGGAATACAACCCTCCAGCTCACACCCACAGCACCCAAACTCGATGTATTTCCTAGAAATGTTGGCAGGCTACAAAGCTGGTGGTGGTTCTCCAAAGCTGCAGGAGCAGCTTCTTGGGAGGCCATATTGTACCAGGACTGAGTGGGGACAAACACCAGAACATCTCCATAGTGTGTTTGGGGCGTGTGGCAGATACAACCCCCCATCCCAGCTCATACCCAAACTCAACATATTTCCTAGAAATTTAGGACACTTGAAAAACTTCTCTTCCATGATGTGGTCCAGCTTGCCTTTAGGTTCCTGTAGATATTTTGCAACCCAGAAGAGGAATTTTAACAGATCAGGAATTTTAACTATTTGTAGGAGGTGGACATCTATTTTGTGGCTGAATCCAGATTCCAGAGCTCGCAGGAGAAGACATGGCAAGAAACACCACCTCAGGCAAACCTTCTGCCACATCCTCCTGGCTCCAGCAATCTCTTCCTTGGATGGAAAGGCCCAAAGTTGAGATGCAAGAGGTGCAACATCTCCTTTCCCAAGCATTTACCTGTATCCCCAAGGAAGAAACATATTGCTGGCAGGTGGTTCCCAGGAAAAAAGAGTGGAGCTGTGATGAATCAGACCCCCAGAATTACTCTTCAAAAATAAATTCCCCTACCCCAGGGAGTTCATGTCAATGCAGCTGGTTTTAGCTTGACAGCTTGTTGACTGATGGGTGGGAACTGGTCCTGAGAGCTAAAATTAGAGCTAAAATTGGCCTCAGAGTCCCTTTACCATCTCTTGTCCCCCATCCCTCTTCTTCCCTTGGAAATGAAGCCGGCTTGCAGCGGGAGAAGTGCTGCAGGACATCACCTGAGATGCATTGGTACCCTCCCTGGGGTCAATGGGGTAGAGCTTTGTGTCACTCATGGTGGGAAAGTGTCCCATGTCAGAGTGGCCATGGCTGAAGACCCAAATGGGCTTTGTCCAGCTGGTTCAGAGGCATTTTTTCCCCTCCAGAGCTGACCCTGGGACCCCCTTACAGCCATGTGGCTGCTCCATGCCCCAGATAAGGGACTGTGGGCTCTGCCCCGTGGCAGGATCCAGTACGAGGGCACCCAGAGGTGGAGGGGAGTGGTCACCAGGGCACTCCCCAGATGTGGCAGCTCTCTGGGCACCCTGGGGCTGCTGCGGATGTGGGGAGGTGGGGTGACTGACCCTGGGTGGGTTGTACCCGGCCCTGGTTCCAGCCCTGATCCTACCCATGCTTCCACCTTTGGAGGGGGGGGTGTCTCCTGTCTGAGCATCAGCCCCAATTCCAGCTCCGGTTCACATCCCCGGGCCGGGGGAAGGAGGGGGCAGTGGTCGGTCTCCGATCCCAGTCCCAGCTCCTGGAGGAAAAAGTCCGGTCCCGGCCCCGGTCCCAGTCCCAGCTCCGGTTCTGCCCATGCTCCCATCCCTGGACCGGGGAGGGCTCCTGACCTGGCCCTATCCCCGGTTCCATCCATGTTCCCATCCCCGGGGAGGGAAAGGAGGGACAGGTCGGGCTCCTGTCCCGGTCCCAGCGTCGGTCCAAGCCCCGGGGAATGGCTGCTTGGCCCCGGTCCCGGCCCCGGTCCCAGACCCAATCCCATCCCTGGCGGGGATGTCTCGTCCCGGTCCCATCCCCCGGGGACAGAGGGCGGTCTCTGCCCCGTCCCAACCCCGAGAAGGGCGGTCCTGCCCCGCTCCCGGCCCCGGGGAGGGAGGTGCGGCCCCAGGGCCGGCCCCTGTCCCGCTGCCGGGATCACACGCGGCGGGACCGGGACCGGGACCCGGACCGGAACGGAGGTTGGGGAAGGACCGAGTCCCGGCGATGGAGCTGCCTCCGCCGCCCTCCTGAACCGAGCGGGGCCATCGGCACGGAGCCACCCGAGCTCGGCATCGCCCGGTGAGCGGGGCCGCATCCAGCCGGGGGCGGGGTGGTCGTGGGGGGTGGCGTGGGTGCGTGTCCTGCCCACGCAGGAGGGGGTGCGACAATGTGGGACAGGAGTGCGGGCGAGCCAAGGGGTGCGGGGTTGTAAGGCATGCAGGGGGTNGTGGGGAGGACACGCACATGGGTCGGGGGGGGCACACACGGCCCCCCCTGCGCTCCCACACACATGTACATCAGTGGGGTGACACTTGCTGCTGGTTGAGTGACAGGGGTGACACAGGCTCCCCGTGCACCCAGAGCAGGAAGCAGGGTGCTCAGATGATCCCCAGTTCTCCTCCTGGGTGTGGGGGGGTACAGCTCGTACCCCACATACTGCCACTAAAACTGCCCCCAGACTGACCCAAAGATGGGGTGGTCAGAGCAGTGACAGGCAGCGAGCCACTGGCATGAAAGGTTCAAGCCAGGCTCCTGTTGCTCCTCTTTGCCTGAATTATTTGATTGTTTATGCATTAATTCCCAATAATCTCTTTTTGCCTCTCGGTTTCTCCCTCCCCGGGGGATTTCGCTGGCTATTTATCAGGGGTTTCCTGTACACACCTCTGGTAAAAGCCACGGAGCTGACTCCCTGCTTTACTCCAGCTTGTGTTTTTCCACCTCTCTGCATGTGGGAGTCCCCGTGTCGGTTACTTAGGGGTGTTTTAATTTGCGCTGGGATGGATGAGACTCTGGTTTTAGACCCTTTGACTCCTCCTAACTCCAAAAACACCTTCTCTCCTGGAGCTGGGCGTGGGGTGGCATCACTGCAGGAGCAAGTTTAAGGGTAAAATGTCTTATTACTCTTTCTGTTCCAGTTTTCTTATCAGCTTGTTGCAAAACCCATTTGGCAACCCCACTGCCTTCCTGTGCATGAGGCAGGGAGCAGCAAACCCCACTCCTGGGGATGAAGCCCCCAGCACAAGGCTCACGGCTGCCAAAATGGGGGCATTTCATTACTGCTGGGCATGTGGCCCGAGTTCCTCTTCTTCATTTATACCCAGCCAAAGGGAACTTTGGCCTCTGGAGTGAAGGGGGAGACCCCTAAATATGCTGCCGAGCCCTGAAACGTGGCCACATCCTGGAGCTTAGTGAATTATAAAACCCTGAGAAGTTGGGGTTTCTTTTTGACTGTCCTGGCACCGAGTGGCTTTACCCTGTCTCTGTGCAATGTGATTTTTATCTCCAGTTATTGACATAAAGCCAAAGCCATGAATAGTTTGCTGGCAGTGGAGTGTGCTGCCGGCCACGCCATCGTCTCTCCTTCACGCTGACCGTCACCCATTAAAGCCTTAACGGGGACAGGTCCATGAAGCAAAGACCCTTCTGCTCCCACGGGGATGCTCCTTATGGAGGAGCAAATTATTCCCCAAAGTCCAATCCACGTGGGGTTTCCTGGGGTTTGGAGCTGCTTTGGCTTTGATATAACTGTCAGTGTCTTGGTCGAGACTGATAATTGTGTTATCCCCAGTCTTGGATGCTGGTTATCTCCCAGATGGGCAGAGTGGGTTTGGTTTTGCTGGGGGGGGGGAGGTTTGTGGTGTTGATGGGTGACTCCCTTGGTTTGGGCAGGAGGCTGTTAGATCTCTGTGGAAATATTATTTTTTTTCCCAGAATTTTACCCATTTTTGTAGGGTAAAATGGAGTTACCAAAAGCAGGTGGTCAAACCAGTCCCACAATCTTCTCCCAGTGCGACCATCGCTTCTTCCAGTGAGAACCAGAA
Organism: Nycticryphes semicollaris; assembly: GCA_013400055.1. Classification (NCBI taxonomy): domain Eukaryota; kingdom Metazoa; phylum Chordata; class Aves; order Charadriiformes; family Rostratulidae; genus Nycticryphes; species Nycticryphes semicollaris. The sequence goes on from VXBJ01005105.1 coordinate 36,581, forward strand.
AATCTTGGAGGGCAGAAACAAAGTCAAATTCCTGGTATAAAAGCCAACACTGGGCTCCTCTCTGTCCTCAGGAAACCTAACGGATGCGAGGACCCTGTTTTCTTCCCCCTGCAATAAATAAAAATCGGGGTTTAGAAGCTCAAATAGTATTGTCACCTGCGTTCAAGCCCATCTGGCAGACAACAGGATGCCTATGAGCCAGCAATGTGCCCTTGTGGCCAAGAAGGCCAATGACATCCTGAGGGGCATCAGGAAAAGTGGGAGCAGCAGGTGGAGGGAGGTCATCCTGCCCCTCTGCTCTGCCCTGGGGAGGCCCCAGCTGGAGCACTGGGACCAGTTGTGGGCTCCCCAGTTCCAGAAGGACAGGGAATTGTTGGAGAGGGGACAGCAGAGGACCACAAAGATGATGAGGGGCCTGGAGCATCTCCCTTAGGAGAAATGGCTGAGGTACTAGGGTCTGGAGAAGAGACTGCTGAGGGGGGATCTGATCAACACCTAGAAATAATTCAAGGATGGGTGTCAGGAGGATGGGGTCGGTCTTTTTCCAGTGGAGCCCAGTGATAGGACAAGAGGAAATGGGCACAAACTTCAACATGGGAAGTTCCATCTCAAACATGAGGAGGGACTTCTTCACTTGGAGGGTGTCAGAGCCCTGGCAGAGGCTGCCCAGAGAGGTGGTGGAGTCTCCTTCTCTGGAGACATTCAAACCCCACCTGGACACGTTCCTGTGCAACCTGCTCTGGATGGACCTACTCCAGCAGGGGGTTGGACTGGGTGGTCTCCAGAGGTCCCTTCCAACCCCATATCATTCTGTGATTCTGTGGGATGCTGCAGAGTCTCCCAGAGAGCAGGTGTTGTAGGGGTGGAGGCGAAAAACCACACAGGGAGCATCACTTTTGTAGTAGGAGGAAGGGAGGAAGGGATACGTTTAGATCTGGCAATGAAGGGATTAAATATTGGCCAGGGTGATATTTGTTTCCAGCAGGATCCATCCCGGGAGACCTGCCGTGCTGGGAACTCAGTCAGGTTCAGCCGAATGAAGGCGGTTTTAATTATGCACGAGCGCCGGCACCAATGGGTTTAGTGCTTTTATCTAATTCATCCTAAAGCCACAGCTTTGGTTGTTCTGGATTTACTTCCTTGGGGTGTGGATGAAAGCAGGAGGTTTTGGTAGCACCTGGGAAGCGGAGGCTGGAAGGGAGATTGATTCAGGGAGGAATTCAGGGAGTTTTTTGGGAGAAATGAGAAATTCCCAGAAAAAGTCATTTGGCTGAAAACAAAACATTTTATTTGACTTATAGACAAAGTCATAAAGTTCTTTTTAGGTCATTATATTGTTTATCCAAACTCGTGCTCCCCCTTTTAGCTTAAGTCAAGTGGCTGAAAAACCCTCTAGGAAACTGAAACTCCTCTCAAAAGATAGTTTTCATGGAAAAAACCAAATTTAACTCTGCTGCTTCTCAGGCTGGGGGAATGAGGGGAAACTGAGGCACAGGGATGCTTTAGTGGAGCAGCTCCATTGCTGCCAGCTAGAGTGGAGGCACCAACTTCCCCTAAGGTGCATTTTTTGGGGAAAATGTAGAAAAACAGATTCTTTGCAAGCTCATTTGGGGAGGAATGAATGTTCCTGGCAATTCTGGGGATGGGGGAAGGGATAAATCAGACCCATGGGGGATAAAAGAAGGGACATAGCCTGAGGCTTTGGGCAGGGAAATGGGTAAAACCCTTGAAGTGGTTTAAATCTTGCTTTTGAGTGTTTTGAAAATATATATTGGAGTTGTCTTGCCTTGGTATCGCTGGAGAGAAGCACCGGGGAGCGATGTGGATGGTGGGAGTGGGACAGCTGGGGATGTCCTCAGCCCACGCTGGTGTCCGGAGCCAGCCCGGACGAGAAAGGCGCTGAAGGTCACGGCAGCAAAAGGGAGCCAAAATGGAAAGGGCAGATGAAAACCAGGCAGTTTGGCCAGGCTCAGGTTTCAGCCTGGTCCCATCTCATGTCTTCCCACCGGACAGGCTCAGTAGCATCCCAGCGCGTTGCCTGTTTGCTTTTGGTTTCAGCCACCCTCCCAAAGGAGAGAAAAACGATGCCAGGTCATTTGCTTCCCAGCGTCTCGAGTAGTTCCTGATCCGGAGCGAGGATTTTGATGAGTCCGCTAAAATGCCTAGAAATGAGAGCAGGGAAAACACCCACGCTCTTCCTTGTGTCTGTGGCAAAGGAGTCGTTGGGGAAGATGCAGTAAATGGATCGTGGTTTCGACCTCTGGCGTAAAACGATGGGAGCTGCGGTTGCAGACAGTGCCTGTCGAGTTTGATTTCCCAGGGCTTCACACCAGCAGAATGAAGGGCTGTGTCTGTGAGGTCCTACCGGTAAATTAATCCACATTAATTATTTGGGAAGGTCAATTAAACCTCATCAATCCCACCACCAACAACCCCCTCCTGTGAAAATGCATTCATCGCAGCCGTGATTTGGTTGCGCTTTGTTTGCTTTCGTGACTTTGCTTCTGCTGGCAGGTTCCCAAGGACAAAACGTGGTGGGATGGATGGTGGCTGCTCAGATGGCACCGGGAATGCTGAAAAACAGGGCAGGAAACAGGATTAAAGGCCTTTCCTTGGTGATTCAGTGCCCAACCCGCGGTCCCCCTGCACTCGCCCTGGGTGCTGCATGTCCCTCGGCTGCCCGTGACCTTCTCCGATGACAGCCCCCTCCTTCCCCATATTGACACATCTCAATATCCCCTGTCCAGCCATGGTAGATACTATTCCAGGAGCATTTTGGGATGCTGGCATCACAGGCACATGCCTGTTGGTATATATATTTGAGGGCACGTGGCTGCCAGGATTACAACACTGATCTGCCTGGGCTCCTCTCATCACAGGGCTCCTCTCCCATGTTTTCTTCATTCTCTACAGCTCATGGTACCCACTTCCTGGGAAAAAAACCCCCATGATCCATGGGATAAAGAAGTCCAAGGCCACGCTGCAAACAGAGTGATGGTCCAAGCTCTCGCATCCAGGTTCATCCAGCCCCAACACGTGGTCTAGCATGGAGGAAGCTGGTCAGGGCAATGCCCTTGTTATGCACAGGTGGCTGAAGGGCACCTAAAAAGCTGTCCATGGTCACCTGCATTCAGTGCTGGAGAACAAGACTCCTGCTGTGACCCTGGGAAGGGCCAGGAGAGATGATAATGCAGATGCAGGGGGTCCTCACCAAAGCGTCTTGGTGGGTTTGCTTTAGGTAGTCGTAGAAGTGTTTATCCAGCTTGGCATCCTCAGGGATCGCTATTGCTTTCCTCCCTCCTCTCCTCCCCACAGGGGGCTTGATGTGTCACTGTGGGAGCTGGCGTTCGTGTCATCCGGCCCGTAGGCAGCAGAAAGGGCAGCTGCCAGCTTTTGTGCCTTCGCACGCCTTGGCTGGACGTGCCCTCTCTGCCTGGCTCCCTGCGGATGCAACGGGGCCGGGGGCGAAGGGGTGGACTCTGGCCACGGCCTCGACAGACACAGCAGGTTTTGTCTGAGAGACTCCAGGCAAAAGTAGGCAAAAAAAAAAAAAAAAAAAAGGAAAAAAGAGAAAAAAGAAAGGCTTTTGCATTTCCAGAAGGAAAAGGAGGGAGAGCACAATGACAAGGACAAGACTGCCTTGTGAGCGGGGTTTTGGCTCTGTGATTTCCCTGTTTGAGCCAACTGCAGAGGCCTGTGTGCTCTTTGTCCTGAAGATGGAGATGTGCATCTTCGCACATCCGTGGCCGCGGGATGTCCTGGGGCGACCCATGTTGCCCCACACACTGGATGAGAATCCCCACCTTGACTTACAGACGGGTTTCAAATGCCCTGTTAGGTTTTCTAGCTAGGCTCACAGGAACCTGCAAGGAGGTGGGCTGGAAGATGGGGTGATCATGCCCCCATTGGTTCTTTACAGATGGGTTGTCCGCAGGGGACAGAGGATATGCAGATATAGAGGCATGGAGAAATCACATGCAAAGCTGAAGTCTCTGGAGCTCTGTAACCCTTCCCCCATGTTTTTTAGGGCACCTTGTGTGGCTTCCCTTGGTCACGGTGTCCTGTCCAACCCATTTAATGCACTGCCAGGTCTGCTGGCAACCTCTGTCTCACTGACCGCAGATCTACAAAGCTCAGAGGGAAGGAAGAAGTTGGGAAGAAGAGGAGCTGGAAAGTGTTTTACCATCTGCCCAAGCATTGTCAGCCCTCTCTTTCTGCAGGGACAAACCCTGCTGCCAAGGCCTTGAGGGAAGCAAGATGAAGGGTGATGGGACCAAAGATGTATCTGGGCACAGGAAAAGCAAAACCCCAGAGTGAGGACAGAGCAACATGCTCCTGGCTCCTCACGTTCATCACAGATCAGTTCCCAAAATTATATTTGGTTTTTTGCAGATGTTGCAGATTAGTCAGAGTGTGAGCGTGTGTGTGGTTTCTGCCCACGTCCTTGGGAAGCGTGAGCCTCAGCCAGCACTGTTTGTGGTCTGCTCCGAGAAGAAAAGCAGTAAAACTGGGGGAACATCAGTGAGGATCATGTCCATGGCACACCTGGGTAGGCTATTTGATCCAGTCCCCGGAGCAAGGGCTGGAGTTATCCCTGTGTGATGGGCTGTAGGCATCACTTCACCCTTTCTCCATTGACTGTGAGTTGTCAAAGTGCTTTTTAATGCACCAATGCTCTCACTTTGGTGAGAGATCATCCAGGCTGGCAGCTTCTGGGAGAACCTCATTGCCTACTTCTCTACAGAGTCTGAATTGGAGGTAGGTGCAGGGTAGCTCTGGGTCAAAACGGTGCTTCTTTGCAAGAAGTGGTGTGCCCATGCCATTCTGCAGCATGGTGGCACCAGGTTAGCACTGAACTATTTAGCTGAGAAGGCTGATATTGCTCTTTTCCACACAAAATCATGGTGAAATTTGGGTCTGGGCACATCTTACATGTTCATTCAAAGGGCACCTTTACCCAAACCCTTTCGGCTGCAGTAGCTCCCCGTCTCTGAGTTCCTGTACTGGATTCATTGCCCCATAACCCCGTTGCCAGGGGCTCCCTGTGACAGGGAAGAGCAGCGCAGGGCTCAGCACGTTGTGTCCCCTGAGATCAAACCAGCTTGTTTTACGGGAAGGGAGGCAAATGCATTTTATTTTGATTCCTGGCTGATGGGCTTGCTTGACGATCATGTGTTGTCTGGGTCGTGGGCTGTCCCCGACACACAAAAGGGCCCTTGTCTCTGCTGATACAGACAGTGCCAGACTCAGTGTGTGTCTGCAGAGACTCTTTCAAGTCCATTTTTCTCATCTCAGCTGGTCATTCCCGTGCATAAACCAGCCTTGCACAAGCACGGGGCAGATTTTCTGGTGGTGGTGATGCTGGAGGAGCAGGACTTAAGGCCAGGAATGTGGACCAGTGAGATGGCCGCCATCAGCCCAACACAAGCCAAACCTTTGCCATTGAAAGCCCACCACCAGCAGCAGCAATAACAAACCCAGACAGAGCCCCTGCAGTGGAGAACATGCTCTCTTTGTCAAGGTTTGGTTACTTTGGGGTAATTAAAGGGGCTTCCTGATGTTGTGGAGATGTTGGCTCTACCAGAAGATGGGGAGCTCTGAAATGAGGATGTCCTGCCAGTGATGGGGATTGCTCTCTCCCTATTCTTCCCCTTTTTGCCTGTGTCTAGTAGGACCCACCTTTCACAGTGCTCAGCTGAGTCACTTCTAGTGGATGGTTAAGCACAGAGTGGAGCATCTCTGCTGTTCCGTAGCACAGGAGATCAAATCGCTGCATGAACCTGGTGGGAACGGTGGATTGAGGCATTGAGCTGGGCTGCAGGAAGTCTGAGCTGGATTCCCCGATTTGGGACCTGGGATTTGGACTCCTGGGCTGGAGTACTTTGTACAGGTCTGGAGCACTCAATATAGGAAGGACATGGACCTGAGGGAACGGGTCCAAAGGAAGGCCACAAAAATGATCAGGGAGTTGGAGCATCTTTGCTACAAGGACTGTCTGAGGGAGCTGGGGTTGTTCAGCCTGGAGAAGAGGAGGCTCTGCAGAGACCTAAGAGCAACCTTCCAGTACCTGAAGGGGCCTACAGGAAGGCTGGGGAGAGTCTGTTTACAAAGGTCTGCATCGACAGGATGAGAGGCAATGGCTTCAAGCTGGAGAAGAGCAGGTTTAGACTGGATATTAGGAATAGGTTCTTTACTCTGAGGGTGGTGGAACACTGGAACAGGTTGCCCAGGGAGGTGGTTGAGGCCCCTTCCCTGGAGATGTTCAATGTGAGGCTTGACGAGGCCCTGGGCAACCTGGTCTAGTTGGGGATGTCGGACTAGATGACCTTTGGAGGTTCCTTCTGGCCTAGACCATTCTATGATTCTATCATTTGTTCGTGATTCTAGAGTAGCTTGATTTCTCCCGTGTGCTTCAGATGCAAAATGAGGATAAATAAAACTTCCTTTATCTGCTTGACCGTAAGCCCTCCATGCTTGCTAGGGACTACCTTGCTTGTGTCAACACCCAACGCAATGAGGCTGTGGTCTTCATGGGAATGCCATGTGCTGGCAGGAGGCATGCACTACTGCCTCTCGAGTCATTGTCACCTGCACTGAGATGGCACTACCAGACAGCAAGTTGGGCTTGCTGTTGACTTTTGGATAAAGCGTTGATTGCAACTTTGATGGGAGGAGCAGGGAAGGGTGGAAATATATTAATGATGACATCATGGACCACACAATCTGTCGCAGCACTGTGGCACTGGGGTTTTCTCATCTAACCCAGCTCTTCCAGAGACTCCTCATCTCCATGTCCTTACAGCCTCTTTGTTTTCCCCCCAAGGTGATGGCGAACCTAACAACTCCTCCAGCCTGGACCAGAGTGATCAACAGTTCCTTGGACCTAGATGGCACAGGAGACAATGCCTACAAGTGTATATTTGATGAGGACTTCAAGTATGTCTTGCTGCCAGTCTCCTATGGCATCGTGTGCGTGGTGGGGCTCTTTCTCAACCTGTTGGCCCTCTATGCCTTCATCTTCAGGATCAAGACCTGGAATGCCTCCACCACATACATGTTCAACCTGGCCGTGTCTGACACGCTCTATGTGGTCTCCCTGCCTCTCCTGGTGTATTATTATGCCATGGGGGACAACTGGCCCTTCAGTGTGGGCTTGTGTAAGATAGTTCGCTTCTTGTTCTACACCAACCTCTACTGCAGCATCCTGTTCCTCCTCTGCATCAGCATCCATCGATTCCTGGGCATATGCTTCCCGCTGAAGTCGCTCCAGTGGGGACACGTTCGCTACGCCCGGAGGGTGTCGGTCATCGTGTGGGTGGTGACCGTTGTCTGCCAGTCACCCGTGCTCTTCTTCGTCACCACCAGCGTGAAGCGTGACACCATCACCTGCCACGACACATCCAGCAAGGAGCTCTTTGGCGAGTTTGTAATTTACAGTTCAGTGATGCTGGTGCTGCTTTTCTGCATCCCTTTCCTCATCATCATCGTCTGCTACTGCCTAATGGCCCGCAGGCTGCTACAGCCAACACGGGGGATCTCCCGGCTGTCCCGATCCAAAAAGAAGTCAGTCAAGATGATAATCATCGTCTTGGTGGTCTTCATCGTTTGTTTCCTTCCTTTCCATGTCACTCGTACCTTGTACTACTCCTTCCGGAGCTGGGACTTGAGCTGTCAGACCCTGAATGCCATCAATTTAGCCTATAAGGTAACCCGTCCCCTAGCTAGCACCAACAGTTGCTTGGATCCCATTTTGTATTTCCTAGCAGGACAACGATTTATGAGGTTTGCAGGCAGCAAAATGCCGGGGAAGTTTCACAATGAAATGGCGCTGGGAATCGTGCCCAACAACCACCTGGGAACCAGTGACAACACAAGCTCGTTATCCAAGGAAACGAAATCCTAGCTCTGGTCCAGCATGGCCAGCACCATCTCGGTGATGGAAGGGTTTATCCCAGGTGTGAAGGGAGGTCAGGATGCTTCGGGGCCTGAGGATTTTGGTGTTTGCAGTGCCCTGGCTTGCACTCACTTCAGCACAGTCCGTGGTAAACACGCTCCTCTGCTCGTCGCTTTCAAACGTAGCTTTTTCAGGAAGATGCTGCTGTGGTTGTACACACGAATGCTGTATCCCTGCCTCTTCATCCAAGCCTGCCTCTCTGTTTAACCCTGAGGGCATCTCTCCACCTGTGAGGCTGGGTGACCTCTATCATGATGGCCAAATCTGCTAACAAAAAAAATAAATAAAAATCACCCCCTGAATCATAGAATCACGGAATGGTTAGAGTTGGAAGGGACCTTAAAGATCATCCAGTTCCAACCCCCCTGCCATGGGCAGGGACACCTCCCACTAGATCACGTTGCTCAAAGCCCCTTGCAGCCTGGCCTTAAACACTTGCAGGGATGGGGCATCCACAACTTCTCTGGGCAACCTGTTCCAGTGCCTCACCACCCTCACAGGAAAGAATTTCTTTCTGGTATTCAATCTAAATCTCCTCTTCCAATTTAAAACCATTACCCCTTGTCCTGTCACTACAATTCCTGACAAAGAGCCTCTCCCCAGCTCCCTTGTATCTCCCTTCAGACACTGGAAGGCTGCTCTAAGGTCTTCATGGAGCCTTCTCTTCTCCAGGCTGAACAACCCCAGCTCTCTCAGCCTGTCTTCATAGGAGAGGTGCTCCATCCCTCTGAGCATTTCGGTGGCCGTCCACTGGACTCATTCCAACAGGCCCATGTCCTTCCTGTGCTGAAGACTCCAGAGCTGGACACAGTGCTCCAGGTGGGGTCTCATGAGCACACAGTAGAATATCTTCCATCATTTTCTAAAGCAGAAACGTTGTGTGCAAAAGGTCCCCCTGAAAAAAATCCATCTGCCTTTCTCCAGATTCCCTGGCACGGATGTAGTGAGGGTTTCTCTGTGCCTTGGCAAGGGAGGAAAGGCTTTTGGTTGATGAGAAGCGTCAGCTGCAGTTCTGATAAACAAGTCGATGAAAATGTCAAGCGCAAAATGCCACCTGCAGTGGGAAAGAGTCTCTCACAGCTTTGCATCCCTGAAGAAATGCTCTCCCAGCTTCAAGCCCCATCACCTGCTGGCAGAGCCAGGAGGGGACTCCTAGCTCCTGTCCAAGGGCTGGCTTCCAGTAAAAAGGGCGCTGCTGGACCCGCTATCTCACTGGAATATGCTGATACCATCCCACTTGAGTTTAGCAGTACCATCAAGAAAGTGTCATGTAGGTTTCTCCAGTGAGGTCAACATATTTTCAAAGACCCATTAGTGCTTCCCAACAGCAACGTTCACCCTTGAAAAGCTTTAAGGCACCCAAAGCTTCCCCTCAGCTATTGACTTTAATAATAATCTCCAGCTCATTAAAATTCAGGGTGAGCTCTCCATGGCTTGTTTTTAGCCCCCTTACTAGTGACTTGTCTTTCCAACAAAGAAGCAAAGACTGTTGCTCATCCCCTTGGCATAGTGCTGCCACATCCTCACCGCTGCTCAGCAGTGAAAGCCCTCTGTGACCTTTAGCAGTTTGCTGTGACCCACAGTGCTGCTTAGATGCCATTGTGTGGTCTCCTCATAATCCCAGTGCTCCCCTGGAGCCAGTCAGCAGAACCCTTGCTGACAGTGTGACCTTCCCCAGGTTTAGGAGCCATACCAGTAAACGTGGTGCTAAGCTTAGCCCCAGTGCCGTCTAATTTTGGCCTTGCATCCCACATCAACCAGGACAGTTCAAAGTAAAGTGAAGAAAATGCCCACAAAACACTTCACTAGAAGGTCCACTTGGTCTTTCTCTCTGTAATTGCTGGGTTAGAGAGCTGAGAGCCAAGGCCTATCGTTTCCTTGCCCAGTCTTGCCACGAGGATGCTGATTCCTCACCCCAAAAATGAAAATTGCTTGTGATGCAGCACCGGATGAATCATATTTTGTAAAAGCAGTTCTAGCTCTATTTTAGGATGAGATAAATGCTTTTGATCCTGGTCTAGACCAACTCCTCAGACCTCTTCTTTGTTTTTCTCATCCCTCTCTCCTATGAAGTGGCTTGGTGGAGATAAAGACACACCATGCTGTGACCAGCCGAGTTCAGCCAAGGACAACTGGGACTGTTCAGGGTCAACTGGGAGGTTCTTGTGGTCCTGGCTCAGTGGAGCTGTCACAGCCACAGGAGGCAGAGAAGGGGACTGCCTCAGCTCTGAGCACGATCAGTTCATAAAAATGTGATGTAGGGTGGTTCATCTCATCCTTGAGTGAACTTTTAGGATAGGGTTGGGTTAAGATAGGGGTTGTACCATGGCAGCACCTTTTTCTCCTTGTGCCTGTGAAGGAAACTTGGTTTTATGGGGAGGGTCATGGCATGATCACTGGGGTGAGACAAATAATGGGGAGAAATTAATTCAACCGAAGCGCTGAACTGGTACAAACATTACTCCAGGCCAGGTCTTGCCTGGTCTTCAAGACTTGCCAAAAAGCAGCATGAACGCCAAGATACGTGCTCTGAATAATTCAACACAAATGTGCTCAAAGTTTGCTCCTGTGTCCCTGCTGGGCGATCCCACCTTTCTCTGAGCTGGCATCAGCCAGCTTTTAACCACCATCTTGGGCAACACTGCCATCCCCCTTGAGAGGGTCCCTCTGTGATCCTGGTTCTGCACACGCCAGTGACACTATTCGGATTGAGAGCAGTTGGAGAGGTACCAACTGGAAATTTATGTATTTTTTGTTTGTTTGTTTGTTTGTAAAAGCACTAACTTATACTAAAAAAAAAAATGTGGGGTTTGTGACAATGACTGTACATTTTTATTTTTGTAACATGCAGACACCTCAGATTTCTTATAGTAAATAAATTTATTTCTACTATGAGCACTCTTCTGCCTTCTCCTCCGATGTGTACAAAGAAGAGAGGATACTGGGGATAGAAACTGGGTTGTTGGATGTTATAGACAAGTTTCAAGCTCCAGACACAGCTGTCCACACATGGGCTCCATAGTACATGCCTCCAGCATCTAAACTGCTGTAGGAGTCCATGGAAGTGTTGGTCACTCCAAGAGACAGGACTTCTCATCCTTAGGCAAGGTGAGATGGAGCTGAGGTGGAAAGGGCTGCCAAACCCAGCAACTCACTGACAAGGGTTTCACTTCATCTTGTTGCTGTCTCCCCTTTCCCAGAAATCCCGGTAATGCCAGTGTTCATCCTGCATCTTTGCTTCTTAGAGATAGGAAGACCCTGAGGGGCAAGACAACTATATCAGAATTTGCTGTGGAGACAGGTTGGAGCATCCTAGTACACCCCAGGATGGCTCCTGATAGCTGGTCAGAGCAAACTTCTGGACTTCAAAAGGCACCAAGCTGGTCTTCATTCCTCCCTCTAACCCATGCCTGGTGGGGTCGTTAAGCCCCTCCACTGCAGACCCTTACAGCACTTCCCCATAACATGCTGACCTGAAACCCCTGGTTTACTCCTTAAAGGTCTGGCAAAGATTAAGGTAGGGTAGAAAACGCCTCACAAGAGACCACTGTTCCTGGAGTCCATCTGCCAAGCAAAACCTCCTCTGTGAATCTCCATCTAAAGTTTCTTGAATTCAGTGCTTGCAGGGGGTTGGTACCACACATTCTTGCAAGCCCCAGGTGCGGAGAGAGCTGTGTAGTCACAGCAGGGCTTTACAGGGGCCAAAACCCCTCACAGCATGAAGAAACCAACAGCCACTCTATCTCCATGCACGTGGTGGGTAGCTTCTCCTAGGCCACTCCTATTGAAGACAGAAGAAGTTGCTAGTAATAGTTAATAATTAATGAATCTCTAATTTATCTCCCATCCCATAAAGAATGTTTTTTCTGCTTTACTCAGCAATTCCTGGATCCACCAAACCAAGAGGTTTCACTCCATGTGTTGGAGTGAAACCTCTTGTTCTCAAAGGTTTCTCACCTTCCTCTACAGACATGAGGAGAAGGTTTCCTGAATGTAACCACAGACCCCATGAAGACATATGTATTTTGTTTTCCATCACAAAAAGTACATATTTGGTTTTCCATTGCATTTTATCTGCCACTTGCTCCCCCGTATGGCTTTTGCTGCGTATTTCTCTGCCAATAGATCAAGTCTTTTAGGACACAATCATCTCAGGTGATGAATTTGTTACAACCTGTGATCAAGTTACCTTGAAATCTGGCTGGCTCTAATTCCTTTGCTCTCATCCTGAGGCTGATTTCTCCAGCCTTCAAGTTAGTTTCATGCTTTTTTTGCCACGTCTGATCTCCCAGCAATGCCTTTAAGATGCAGAACATGGAAAATGCCCACTGCCCTGCAGTGTGGGATGGAGAAGCACTTCATGGTCCCCCCTGCAGCATGGGGGAGAGCTCCGCTTTGCCTTCTCTTTTAAAAATGCTTTCTAACCCTTATAGAATCATAGAATCATTCAGGTTGGAAAAGAGCCTTGCAATCAGCAAGTCCAACCATCAACCCTACTCTACAAAGTTCTCTCCTACACCATATCCCTCAACACCACATCTAAACAACCCTGAAACACATTCAGGGAAGGGGACTCAACCCCCTCCCTGGGCAGCCCATTCCAGTGTCTGATCACTCTTGCTGGGAAAAATTCTTTCCTAATATTCAGCCTAAACCTACCCTATTGTACCTTGAAGCCATTCCCTCTTGTTCTGTCGCTGATTTCCCTGTGAGAAGAGACCAACACCAATCTATCTACAATGTCCTTTTAAGGAACTGTAGAGAGTGATGAGATCTCCCTTCAGCCTTCTCTTCCTCAAACTAAACAGTCCCAGCTCCTTTCAGCACTTCTTCTTTATTCTCCAGGCCCCTCACCAGCTCCATTGCCCTCCTCTGCACTCGCTCCAGCCCCTCGACATCTCTCTTGTGTTGAGGTGCCCAGAACTGGACACAACACTCAAGGTGTGGCCTCACCAGTGCTGAGTCCAGGGGGACAATCACCTCCCTACTTTTCTGGTCACACTATTTCTAATACAAGCCAGGATGCCATTGGCCTTCTTGGCCACCTGGACACACTGCTGGCTCATATCCAGCTGCTAGTCAACCAGACCATAATAGTTGCCAAAATATGAAGACTCCAAAGCATAAAGCCAAAGAAATAGCTGCAAGCCCCAAAATTGCTGCGTTATAATCCCAAAATATGCTCTCTGAAACTCCTCTCTTGATTTCCAGCCCAGGTTTTGAAGTCCTAGTCCTGGGTGAATGTCATGTGGATGAAGGGCTCGCAAGTGAACAACTTTAGCTCATGGGGTTTACAACATCACACTCAAGCTTTTCCCACAGTGACTTCTCCAGAGCTAGTGTGAGTTACTCAAACCCAAGGATGAGAATTAAGCAAGAGTAGTACCCATTGACAGGGAACACAGACATCACGCACATACTTTAGAGAAAAAAGAAAACAAACCCCTCAAAACTACTTTTTCTAAATATCTCTTAGGACTGGGATGAGAAAGTTAAGAGCTGGGAGGGTTTCCTGCCAAGCAAACAAATCTGCCACATGGGCTGGAGGGATGCAGACTTCTGCTAGACCTTCCCAGCATCCAAGTACAGGGCTTTTCCTTCCCAGTCATGCTTTTCTAAGTAGCAAACCCTTAATGTGGCAGAGCCAGGCAGTGGGTCATGTTGTTAATGTAAACCACTTGATACTTCTTTTACAAGTAGTTTAATTTTTCTTCCAACTTTCCCCCTTGGGACTTGGTTTTCCAAGGGTCAAGCCTGTCTGCCTCTCCAAGTCATTGCTGATCTAGTTGGCCAGCTCTATAGAGGGACAAAGTCTCTGCGCTACTGAGCTCCTATGGGTTTCATGGAAAAGAGCTTGTCACACAAAGGAGAAAGAGCCAACGGAACCCTTAACCAACAGCTCAACCATTATATTAGACATCCGAGAATCACAGAATCACAGAATGAAATGGGGTTGGAAGGGACCCCTGGAGGTCATCTAGTCCAACCCCCCTGCCAGAGCAAGTCTGCCTAGAGCAGGTTGCACAGGGACTTGTCCAGGTGGGTTTTGAATGTCTCCAGAGATGAAGACTCCACCACCTCTCAATGATTCCACACCCACTTCCCCCACACTCTGTGTCCACTTGGAATGGTGTCCATCACACCATCAATGATGAGCGAGGAAAAGCGACAGATGGTGCCCCAAAGCCACCCAGGAGAGTGGCGCTGGGTTCAAACAATGTGGGGAGATTCCCACATCCCTCAAACTAATCGTAATATTGCAGAAAGTCCACAAAATGAGAAGGGCTAAGGCAGCATTTTCTTCAGAAGAAACCAAGCCAGTGGGTGTCTGAAATAACATGCCAATCACCCAGCTTTGTGAGGAGTTTATTTTAGGACTTTCATGGGTTTAATAACAATATTTGCAGACTCTGGCAAATAAATGCTCAGGAAAGCCTAAAAGTTTAAAATATCCTTTTTCTTTTTTTTTTTTTTTTCTGCCCAAATACCTACAATTTTAAGCACTGGCTAAACACCAACATCTTGGTGCGTGCTTTGGGGAGGACCCGGACTGTCACACTGCCAATGGACACGTGTACACATGCATACACACACATGCACACATATATAAGCACATATATGCTCACAAAGCATCTTTCCCACAACCCAGGAGAGGAGAAGGGTTTGAGCCCTTGTGCTTGCCCTCCCAAGGGCATGGGAAAGCATGCAAGATAGCCCTCTGTACCCTCAAAACCTCCTAATTTATGCAAAAACGGTGACTCTTCAAATCCTCCCATCAAGCTGAAAGCTGCCCGGCTGTGGCTCATCACACATGAGATGAGCTGCAAGGTCTCAGCTTGGCACTGGATGCTCCTGTCTTTGTAATAAAGGATGTGCGAAAGCAGTGCCCCTATCCCTTCCCCTCTACCCCCCAAAAAAAACCCCAAACCCCAAACCACCCACCCATCTTGTCTGGGTGGGTTTGGCAGCCACATTTGATGCTGCTGGTGGTAGATCATTCTCCAGATCCTGCTTCTCTGTTTACACCACCCACCATGGCAAGACACCACATCACAACCTTGTTTCCAGCCTCTACCCCCAGATCCCTGAGGGAGCCCTCAAACCACCACGCTCCCACTCTTGAACTTGGAAAGAAAGGGATGGAGGGGCTCCAGATGACATCCCAGCCAGTGGGATGACCAGTGAGATACCTTGGAAGATGCATGGAAGTCTTCAGTCCCTGTGGTGCAAATACCTGCACTGATTTCTCAACAGGAGAACCATTTCGCTGAATAAGCTGAACCCTGCTGCAGCAGAGTCCTCTGCTGGTGCTAAGGGGATGTGGCAGCAAGGAGCAAGGGGTCCCCAGGTCCACCCTGGGGGAAATAGGGTCCCCATGTGGGAGCCCTAACAATGCCATAGGAACACCCTGGGACCAAACCAAGGGCTGAGAGCAGAGTCCCAGGCTAGTGGTGGGACCACCAGAGCCGGGATTTCCACCCAGACACACATGACCACTCAAGTCAGGGTCCTGGTTTTCATCCATGGGACTTTCCAGGGGATAGAGATGTTTTCTATTTGCTTTGAAGTTCTGCCTTGTGTGAGCCAAGCCGCAGCCTGGGACATGGCTGGGGAATCAGCTTCTCCTCCCGTGACCTGTGGTTTTGAGGGCAAGGAAAGAGCCAGGTCACCATCTGCCTTTCATCCAGCTCCATCCCTGCCCACGTGTAAAGTCTCGATGTTCATTTAACATCTTTTTATCCTTTTCTCACAAAAAAGGCAAGCAGGTTGGAAACTGGCTGGCCGCCATCAGGAAAGGAGCCCAAGTGCAAGCCCAAGTGAATGGATGGAGGTGGAGGCTGTTTGGGGGACACTTTAAGAAGGGCTTTGATGTGTGTCCTTCATGATGGGGATTTACCACCATCTCTGCATTTGGAAACAGGTTTACTTTGAAAGGATGCCCCTGATCAGCCATTTACTTGGGCTATGAACATCTCTGCACAGCCTCATCCATGGCCAGACTGTTGGACCAGCCATCCTGGTCCCTTGAGCACACCTGCAATGCCATTAGTGAAGCTGTGAGCTCAGCACCAGGACGTGGGCTGCAAGCCAAGCCCTGGCAGGTGCCTGCAAACCTCCTCTGCTGAGATGCCAGAGGATTTGATGCCTTTCTTCAGACCACGCGAACAGCTCCACCACCCTCATCTGGATGTGATCCTTCTGCTCGTGCTTCATGACTTGAGTGCATTTTCCAGCCTGGCAGCAGGACAAGATGCCACATAGGTGACAGCACAGCCTGTTTGCAAATAGGGTGCAGGTGCAATGCCTTGGCACAGCGAGTGTTCCTCACAGCTTGTTGAACGAGTCCATCTAGTCCCAAATGAGAAAAGGGGCCTGAGAGCCTTGGGATGGGGTTGCAAAGAAAGTTGTAACTCCTGGGGGGAAGTTGGCTCTTTGGTACAATCCTGTCACTGCACACTGTAATTTGCAGTGCTGAGTAGAAAGGCTGCAAGGAGGGGAAGGTTCTTAGGGTGGGTGGCCTTGTCTGGTTAGCAGAGCTTCAAGTCCTCCTTAGGCAAAGGATTCACTGACCTCAGCTTCTGTGCCTGGAGAGAGGGACATTGCTGTGTCTTTCAGGGTGCTGTTGGACACTCCAGAGCCTGCTGCATGCCCTCATCCATCTGTGACCCATGATCTCAAGGGGATGATGCATTTCTCACAGTACAGGTTCTCCAGGGGAATGTATCCCACCTGAGTGGACCTCCAAGCATCAGTGGTGGGCATGGGAGATCAGCTGCCCCTCCACCAGCCCTATGGTAAACCAGGGGACCTACTCTGGCAGATCCACCTGCATTGGTGGCACCATCATGGAGGTAGCTGCCTGGGGTCCATCAGGAGAGGATCAGATAGAATCTAGCAAAGGATCCATGGAGGTCTTAGGTCCAACACTCTGCTCAGAACACGGCTAACTCCAAAATCAGAGCATCCTGGACACGACTCAATGCACCACAGAGCTGCATCTCAAGAGGGTCCATAGGTGCATGACCTAGAAATGCCTTTTTCTCTCCACTGGGTATCAAAAAAGCCTGGCCAGCCAGCTGGGAGTTGTTAAATTAGACAAATTGCCCCCAAAGAACCTCTGTGACGCTGCCGGGGCCGTATGCTCAGCAAGATCCAATACTCCAGTATCTCACACTTCCAGCATCCTCCCAGGATTAGCTCGCAGGGCTGAGACTTAAAAATAACCCAATGGGGGCAGTGGGTGGGTGGGCATTGCTGTCACCGCCCTGTCACTAACGTCAGCTTTCTCAAACCCATCTGCACACCGATGCCAGCCGTGAATCCCAACCGACACACTGCGGCTGCGTGAAGGCATCTGAGAAACCGTGGGGGTTTGCCAAGGAAGTATCAAAAGCCCTGGAGCAGCCTCCCCGCTGATGCCACCCCATCTGCTCTTCATTAGGCAAATAAGCTGTGGGCTCCTGGCTGGGTGGTCTGGGCTTGGGGACCTGTCTGTGGTTGGTTCCTGGGGTGATGCGCCAGGGTGGGGAGCAACGACAGTGCTGGGCAGGAGTGTGAGGGGGTTAATTTTCAGGTCTGTGGGCTTGGATCAAGTAGCATCCATATGGATGATGCCTTCAGCCAGGGATGTGGGCAGCAGCGCGTGCCCGTGGTCTTGTGGCCCCAGTTCCAGATGGTGATTAATACCCCACTGGCCTGAGCTTCATCCGGACTTTTTGGGATCCCTTCCTAGAAATTCATCATCCCTTCCCAGGCAATACTTCCCAGATGTTGCAACCCATCTCTGTGTTTCGGCATCTGGTTGGTGATGTGAAGCTCTCCTCTCCACAGCATGAAGTCTGGAGGAAGAGTTGCACTTTAGGAGAACTCCTGGAGCATCAAAATCCCCCTCATCTCCAAAATATTTCCATTCTTTTGTCCCAGTTAGGAAAGGGCCCTTGAGTTAGGGTAACTCCTCAAGCATCGCCAGGAGACAGCTGGGTTGAAAAGGGATGTGAAAATTAATTTGTAGCAGCTGTTCTTCCTCCTGGTTGCCCATAGATGGAGGAAGAGAGCTTCACCCCTTTGGGTTCCCTCCTTCAGAGATCTAGTTGATGAGTGTGTGATGTTTTGGGGCTCTCCTCCTCCCTGCTTTGGCCCATCAGATGCTTGGGTTGGAGAATTTAATGCCTGTCCCGGGAAAGACATTGACCATGACCTGCACAAGACCTGATACCCAGTGCCATGCAAACCAACAAGGAAGAGATGGTCCCTCCAGGAGCCCATGTACACTCTTGAGACATGAAGATACCACATGAAACGTGGCCCTTTGATAAGTAATGGTGTCAGGATAAGCTAACACAGCTCCTTCTGACTATGGCTGTGCTGGTCCATGAGCACCCAACCCACTGGTGAGCATCCCAAAAAAGAGCTGCTTTGGAATAGTCCAGGTCCAAACCATACCAGCGATGGTGCAATGATTAATCTGGACATTCGCAGCCCAGAGACGTGGATCTGGCCAACAATGTCCAAGGAGGGTGCTGAGCTATGCCAGGTGAGGACCAAAGAGAACCAAGGTTTGACGGAGAGGTTGCCGCTAAAGGGTTGTGCTGCTGCTCAGAGAATGGAAATATTTTGGGGGGAATGACTCAACTCCTAGAATACGTCATAAATTTTGGAGATTTTTTAGTCCAAAATTAAGTGGTTTGCTCAGGAGGCATGGAAGTATTCCCCCTCTCTCTTTTCCGATACAAAGCACTTGACTTTTCACGTCAAAAAACCACTTTTTCAACAAAAGAAAACAAACCCACCGATCTTTTATTAAGCAAGAAAATCAAAATAGGTAACGGTTAAAGAAACCCAACAGAAACTATTCACTTTGACCTCCCTTTGACCGGGATCATGTTTTCCTCCCAAATTTTGGTTCAACCACCCAGTTGAAAAATACCTCCTGCCCCGGCCTCGCTGCTCGGGCCGGCTTTGTGGGTTTTCTCCGGTTGCGAGTTAATGGGATTATTGTGAAACTGGTGGACGCGCGCTTGACGTCGACCCCGTGTGGGAGGAGGAATCAGTTAGAAGACTGCAAGAAACCCGATTCAGGAGGAAAAGAGCAAGAGAAAGACTTTGTTGCTTCATTACCTCGCAGATAAAGCGCTCACAAAAGCAGGGAAAGATAATGCAACCCTTTTTCCAGTAAGAGCAAATGTTTACCCTGCACGATGCAAACTGACCCCAGGTAATCTCAGGTTTAACGACATGGTTTAATACCACCAAAAAGGACCTCTTTTGTATTTCTCAGGCTGTCATCCAGACACGTCCTACCCACCGTGGGATTTCCTGTAGGTATCTGAAGATATCCTGGTAACAGCAGCAACAATTTTAAATGGGTTGTGAAATATATCTTATATGTAAATATATATTTTTAATTTTTTTAAGGTGTCATGCATTTTTAAATGTATATATTCACATAAATGCAGTGCTACATTGCTGGCTGAGGCCACTGGGAAGGGGAAAGAGGGAAGGAATGAGCAATGTGATGCCTGCTCTGAATCATGCACTGCTTTGTGGCTGCAGGATTTTGTGAGATGGAGGTGGGGGGGAACAACATGCTTGATAATCCCCGGAATATTTCCCTGTCTCAGAAACCTTCCCACATTTAGAACCTCCACGCATTGCCCTGCCTCCTCCAGGTAGGACACAGGGTGGGTGTTGGGAGGATGAGCCACAGCAGTTGTCACCCTCATGCTCCATCTCTTGGTGATGGTAAAGTGGGTCTTAGGTCTTTTACAACCACAAGGATCTGAATAATTACAGAGGGAGATCTTCATACCCCCTTGGTGCTCCTTACAGCTCCATTCCATCACCACACCGGTGGTGCCCAGTGATAGGACAAGAGGTAACGGGCACAAACTGGAACATAAGAAGTTCCATCTCAACATGAGGAGGAACTTCTTCACTTGGAGGGTGGCAGAGCCCTGGAAGAGGCGGTGGAGATTCCTTCTCTGGAGACATTCAAACCCACCTGGACACGTTCCTGTGGGACCTGTTTTGGGTGGACCTGTTCTGGCAGGGGTTTGGACTAGAGGATCTCCAGAGGTCCCTTCCAACCCCATATCATTCTGTGATTCTGTGATCTCCCTGTGGGACAGCAGAACAGGGACAGCTCATGGGAGATGCTGGCACCTCCTCACCACCATGCAATTCAGCACAACAAATTTTATTCAACTCCATAAAGCTCTGCAGCTCTTCACTGTGGGCTTTGGTTCCTGTTTATTCATTTTTCAGCTTTTAGTGAGTTGTTCCCCAACATTTTTCACCCTACTGTTTACCTCTGGCTGTCCTGGGGAACCTTTTCACGGCCTTTTTGAATCGTGTCTTTGCATTTGCATCCTCAGTCCACTTCCACTCCGTCTGCAAATATTTCATTCTTGTGTTCAGCTGCCTAATTCTGAAGAGCTTCCTCATTTCTCCATAATTTCCCTTTTCGCAGTTAAACACTGCAGCAGTGCCTTTTTCCCCCCCCCCACTTTTCCCCACATTTTACAGTCACAAAACCTCCTCTGCTAAATCCATACGACTTCCTACGACTTCAGGCAGGGGTTTGGCATGTGCCACCTCAAACCCATCAAGATAATGGCCAAACACAGTCAGCCCTATAGGTTGGCCATATAGGTGTCCTCTCCAAGGATGGTGTACACACTCGGGGCTAGATCAGGAGGGATTTCAGGACCCAAGAGCTTTAAATGTTTTTACAGTGGTTGAATCTTGCAGAGGTGAACCTCTGCAAGGAAAAGCCCTGAGCATCTTGCAGCAGAGACATCCAGTGGACCAGCTCTACTTCTAACTGTCTCAATAAGAGAGGAAATTATATTGCCTAAAAAGTAAATTTTGTTGCAGAGAATGCCTTTTTTCAGATATATCATGGTCTAGGCCAGGGACCAGGGAATCTCATCAACATCAGCACCTTCCCAGGGCAAGGCTGGTGGAGATGATGAGAGCCTGGCTCTCATCCTGGGGGACCCTCTCGCTGAATCACACACGGTTCTGTGACAACCAGAGGTGGCAGGAACCAAAGGGTGCTTCAGACAAGAGCTCATTTCCACGGACATTTCTAGTCCGGGGCTTGGGATTTTGCCCAATAGAGACAGTGTGGTCACCCTGCTTTAGGGATGACACTGCCCTCCAACCACGCTGCTCCAGGAACAACCTCTCTGGACATCCAGCCAGCAGACTCTGGGCAGGCAGTGACTTTCCCGACACATAGCCTCAGTCTAATTAGTCTAAGAGGAATATTTGTTCTGGCTTTGCTCAGAGCAACTGGCTGTGGGCCAGGGTGTTTTAACTTCTCAGCCTGAGCCCTGGAGAGTCGCCGGTTGCACTGTCGCAGCACAACAGAGACCTTGCCCTGACTCTGTCCATCACAGCTTGGCTGCTCAGAGCTTGGTGGCAGCACCAGGACCTTGTCCATGGCTGCTATGGAAGAAGAGGAAAAGCTAAGAGGAAGCAACTTCAACTTCTAGCAGTGAAGGACCTACAAAATGAGTTGGCTTGATGGTGCATCTGCACCCCCAAAGCCAATTTACAGCCCCTTTTTTCCAGGAAATCTCAAAATCTGCAAATTTATACAAGGGGGTAAAAGCACTGTCTCGTGCAGCTATGCCAAAGAGTTTCTTCTCAGTGAAAAAACGTCATGGGGAAGTGCAGATGCCCCTGATATGCAGCCAGCCCCCCTTTTCCAGGGAGATTGGTGTATAAGTCCTTGCACAGGTCAAGAGATAAAAATCCCATGTGGATATCTTGGGCATCCTCAGAGGTGAACCCCTTTCCTGACCACTCAGCTTTTCAACTTCACGGAGAACAGAAGAAGGGGACATCACCTTTCTCCCCTAGAGACCATTCCCTGCCACCAGCTTGATTCTTTCCTGTTGTTCTGTGTGGCCTGCAATTTTGAATGCAATCCAGAGAGAAAGCAAAAATGGAAATTCCCCAGGGCACGGAGGGAAGGAAGCTGGAAAGGGAACTGTTTCTGATCTTGTGGCAACTGCAAGGTGGCTCCTCAGCCCTGGCTGTGGACCAGGCAGCCTGGGCTGTGCCAGCTGGGAAGCCACAGGGACTACTGGGACACAAAGCCCAGGGCAAGCTGACCTGTCGGGTCAAATCTCACCAGGCTTTGCTCTTCAAGCAAGGTCATCAGAGATGCAGAGGTGAAAAGGGGCTGAAGTGATGTATCTGAGGTCATTGCATTGCAGAGTCCAGATGAGACCCCGGGTCCCTGATCCAGCACCTTACGGTCAAGATCACAGATAATCAGGAGGAGGACAAGGACCTGGTGGGGGGACAAGGGGACAGGTATCCAAGTGCCTTACTGCAATGTCCAGTTCATATGTTCCCTGTGGAGGTGGAGAAACTTGAGCCATGAGTGGATTCTCTGAGGTCTAATAGGGGTTTCTCCCTGCTTTGTTCCCTATCAAGAGAGGATTCAGGATCTGTCACCTTCCTCTTCCACATCTTGGTGGGAACATCAGTATCTCTGAGCTTTCCACCTTCCTCCAGGTGTGATCAAAGGAACCAACAGGCTCAGAAGTAACTTATTGCACAGAAACACACTCCAGTGTGGTGATGAGCACCCATTTTCTTAGAAAAGACACCACCAGGCCCCTCCAAAATCAAATACAGCTGCCCTAAGAGCATGAGCTTTTAATACATGTGCTATTATTGGGTTCTCTATATTTATCTTCCCATTCTAGAGTTTTTCCAGTATTTTCTAGGCATCCTTTCTGCTCACAGAGGGTCCAGAAAGCTGAAAGCTTAGGAAACCAGCACTTCCCGGTCTGTGAATGGGGATGAGACCACCAGACCTGTTGTTAGAGATGCTGGTGAAGCACCAGCTCTGCTTCTTTCCAAAGTCCTTGGTGGGCACAGCAGGGATTTCTGATCCATATTTCATCGCCATTTCTTGCTCTTCTCTGGCATCGTATCCCAAGGGCAAACACACTGAAATGTCCTGATTAAATTGCCGCTGGCTGCAGTGAGAAGCGTGGCAGGTGTTAACGGTAATGCTTGGTTAAAGCAACCCATTAGAACTGGCAAGGAAGAAGACTCGGTGTCCTAGGAAACATCACGAAGAGGAGCTGAGTAGACTGTTCAGCATCTGGATAAAACCCTGCTGCTGGGAGTTTTTGCCCCTGTTATTATTTCTCAGCCAACCTGCTGCCCTGCAGCCTCTCTTCCCTCCGCTTTTTCCCTTCCAACCCAGTTTAAGGGCTGGGATATCTCCACTTTCTGCAGGAAAACTCGCTTCGGGGGAGCATGAAAGGACAAATACTTGGCTTTGCCTGTGCTGTTTGCGTGTTTGTGTGCGCTATTTCTAAGACACTGGTATTTCCCCAGTGCTCCCACCGTCGCTGGTCGTGGGAGGTCACTGTAATTCAGCGGTAGGCAGCGAAAGGGCTCTGCATAATCCCAGGCCTTGTCCCCAGATATTCAGAAATTGCTAGCTGATGCCCTCTTTGTGGCATTAAATGCTTGCCTTGTCCTGTGAAAACCGGCCTCAGAGTTGGGTGAATGCATAAACTAAGCAGGATTCTTCCTGAGACGAAAGGAAAGGGAACCAGGCAAATCCTGAGGGATGCTCAGAACCGCTCAAGATGTAGAGCAGTGTTGAAATCAAAAGAGATCGGGGGGGAGAGGGGGAAAGAAGTGTTTGCAACATGTTGGACCAAGCAGAAGGACCTGGGGGAGGCAACTGACCTCCAAGCATCAAAGGGAAGGCCAAGAGGAGGGAAACACCCAGTGCCACCTGAGCCTGACATTGCACCCAACCATGGTGCCACGGAGAACCGGAGAAGGGGCCAAAGCCAGGATCTCACAGGGGGGAGGGCAGAGCTGCATTGGTTTCTCCTGCCCACATGTGCATGTTCAAACACGGGGAGAGACTTTGCAGCCACTTCAAAGACATTTTAGGGAGATGGAAAAATGTGCCCGAGCAGGTAATGGAGACCTTCTGGATCACTCTTTGGAGCAGTGACCACTTGTGTCTCTGTCTAGATGAGGACAGGGGAGCTATTTCTGGTTCATGGATTAATTGTTGGTCAGCTGTGCTGCTGGGATAGCCTTGGGGCTCCCTCCAGAGGAGACCCCTTCCCTCCTGCAATGCAAAATGAGTAGGACTCATACAAAAGCTACAGTCCCCACGTCCGTGTGATCAGTGTCAACACATAGGGCATGGAGGTTCCCACCTATGCTGCTAACCTGCTTGGAAAAGCAGCCATCCCTGCTGAAAGGCCAGTTTTACCCTTTCTCACCTCTTCCCACCACTTAAATCCTAATTCCCCTCTGCTCTTGAGCTCTGCCTGGATCAAGGTGCCAGTGATTGCTCCAATATAATTATTTATAGCGGTGATTTTTAACCTCAGGCATGTAAAGAGCAGCAGAGCAAAACAATCTGGTTTGAACCTACACAGTTTTGGACCTGTTCCCAGAGGGGCAGGATGTGTCCATGCCCCCAAGGCTGGCGGCGTGTGTCCCTCTCCTATCTCTGGCACAGTCCAGGGTCACTTGGCCCTGGATACGGCTTCGCGGAGCTGAAACAATTCCATGCTTTGCAGCCCAGCGGGGTTTTGCCAATGGCTGTTCTCCTGCATGTTATCTCAGCCCAGCTCCCTGCCTCTGTACCAGCCTTTATCTCCCCCCCGAGACACCCTTCCCATGCTTATAAACTGGGAGCACTTTTAAACTGGGAGCACAACCCTTCCTTGCCAGCTGGTTTTACAACTTGAGTGAGTGTGGTGGCATAAAAATGGGAGACTGGGGGCAGCAAGCACGTGATTGCATCCATTTTTCCTCATATTTTTTCCACCTTTTCTCATTATGTTGTACTGGCAGCCAGCTTGCCTCAGCCTGGATACACTGGGAAGTATGGGAGAAGGGTGTTGGGAGGCATTGCTAGAGGAGAGGGACCTCCACACCCCATGCATGGAGTGATGTGAGGCTTGGTGAGTCTCTCCCCTTCTCCGTGGTGGGTGAAAGGTGCAAGATGTCCCTGATGGTGCTAAGCCAAGCAGCCCTGGAGAACAAGCACAGGCTGGAGCCAGCGACCCATGGGAACGGGACTGTTTGGGCTAAGGGAGAGGTTGATTAGAGCTTCTCAAGGCCTTCAGAAAGTTGACCTCGCTACAGCAATGAGGGTGAGGAGCTGGAGCAGAGGGCCCAGCTCGGACATCCCACCACACATGGTAACTGGTCTGACCCCAGTTGCTGAGGCCAAGAAGCCCAGTGCCTGTTTTAGCTGCAGACTTAGTGATTTGAGGACAATTAGGGTTGCCTGAGAGCCTCTGCAAACCTTGGTCAGAATTACTTTTTGAGAACCAGGTGACCGGTGGGCATCTGCATCCCCCAAAACTGTCTGGGGTGCCCCAAAATGTCACTGCTTGAGCAACAGTGGCATTTTGTACCCAGAGCCACATGGCTGACAGCCATCACACCATCTCTGAACACATCCCCAGAAAGCATTGAACTGCAGACGTTTGACTCTCCCACCCAGACCAACCTTCCCTGCCCCATTCCCTTCTTCACCCTACATCTATGGTGGCAGTGAGGGGTGTGGGAGAGAAAGTAGAAAGAAGGACAGAAAGTAGATGCCTCTTCATGCCACAAATCCTTCTCCAATCTTTACTTAACCAAATAGCTTCTCACCAGCCCAGTATTTCACTTATTTTTTCCCCAAACCAGATGCGACCTTGATTCTTTGTGCTCAGCCTTTCACTTAAGCCATCAGCCTCCAAACTCAAGGGTTATCTTGATCCAACCAAAAAAGACAATTGTCATCAATGGCAGAAGTCACAGAGGTGCTATAGACTGAGGAGGAAATATCTGAAATGAAGCAGGCATGAGAAGCATTTCTGTGCTGTGTACAGATCCATGTACCACATCCATCCTTCCAGCTCTAACTCTATCCTCTTCCTCATCTTACTTTCTATGAGTGTGAGATGTTCTGAGCAAACATTCTCCAGAACTGGGACTTAATAATTTCAAAAGCATCAAGGCTGATCTTTTCCACAGCCTGGAGAACCTCTTTAAGGTGACTGAGATGGTGAACCTGGCACTTGAGTAAGTATGGAACCTTCTCCAGTGGGTGAGAGGGTGGGCACCCAGCCTATTTTCAGTAGATAAATGTCAATAGGATTCTGAGAGGAGTCTCTAGCATCAGAGAGGAAGATGCTTCCAAAAGACATCTCCAAGGACACAAGGTGAATTGTCCTCTGGAGGTAGATGTTTCCACGTGTGGCCTATAGAAGCAGCTTTGAGACTCAAACATGAACCTTTTAAAACACACCTGGACTCACCAAACCAAAATTAAGCATCTAGACTGGATATCCACCCGGTGTAGGTATCCAGCCTCTCCGTCAGGAGGGATGTAGGTGCCTCCCCTGCTGTACCTGTGCTGACTCCAGACCAGTTGGAAAGGGGCCCATCTCCAAATGGAGCAGGTCGAGCAGCCACTGTGCCCAGACATTTCTCCATGAGCAGCCCTCTCCCTTGCCTCATGAAAGCGCTGACATCTCTGCCAGCTGTGCTAACATCTGGGCTTTGCTATCCTGCAGGAGCACCTGCTTCAGAGGACAGAAATTCACCCGCTTCAGCCAGAGCTTTCATCTCTGATCTAATGACAAACACATGGCCCTCGTGTTCCGCAGCATGTCTGGAGGTTTTCTGGGATTTACTGGGGAGGAAGGAGGAGGAGGATGAGCTCACCATGTCCTCTGGGAACTCACCAAGGTCACTGCATGGGGTAAAGCAACCCCACCTGCACTCCCGATTGTTCTCCATTGTGGGTGGGAGAAAGTCTCATATAAAGGCTTGGGAATGGCTGGCTTTAGCAGCTCCTCCACCTTGCAAAGGAGCAGACAGAAAATGGGACAAGTACATCCCCATCACACTGTGACTTCAAGTACCCCACAGACACAGAAGAGACTCCTCCCCTTACCACACAAATGGATGTGATTTATTTCCCAAGGGTGTCCTCTCCCCCCTTCCCTTCCACAGAATGGCTGAGGCTGACAGGGACCTCAGGAGATGATCTAGTCCAACCACGTGTCAAACAGGGTCACTAGGGCCATGTCAAGATGGGTTGTGAGCATCTCCAAGGATGGAGACTCCGCAACCTCCACTGCCAGTTTGTGACAGTGCTTGACCACCCTCACAGTAGCACAATTGTTTTCTTATGTTTAAATAGGATTTCTTGTGTTTCACTTTGTGCCAATTATCTCCTGTCCTGTCACTGGGCACCATTCAGAAGACATTGGCTCCATTTTCTTTATTCCCACCCCATCAGGTATTTGATAAGATCCCCCAAGTCTTGTCTCCGAACTGAACAGTCTCAGCTCTCTCAGCTTTTCCTCATACAAAAGATGCTCCGGTCCCTTCTTCATCTTCATGGCCCTTTGCTGGACTCAATCCAATATGTTTATGTCCTTCTTGTGCTGGGGAGCCCCAAATGCCCACCAGGATACCCAAGGTCTGCTCTGCAGAACTTCTTTCCAGGCTGTGCACGCGGCCTGTTCTGGTGCCTGGGTTTAGTCCTCCCCAGGGGCTGGACTTTCCATTTCCATTGATTGAACTCTATGAGGTTCCTCTCTGCCCCTTTCTCCAGCTTGACTGGGTCCCTCTGGATAGCAGCCCATCCATCAGGTGTGTCAGTCACTCCTCCCAGGCTTTCATATCACTTCTCCCTTTGTCAGTGCTTCCTAAAGGACAGGGAACCATAGGGCAACCCTGGGTTGGCAGGGCAGGGGACTTTCTAGTCAGGACTCATCCCACCATCCCCAGGAGAGGTGAGCAGGGCAGACCTGGACAGGGGACAGTCACAGGAAACTCCCAGCACCAGGTAAATTTGTGGTGATGAAGCAGGTCTGAGGCCAAGTCAGAGCGTCAATCCATGTCTGGGCAGGGCTGGGCCATGGTGTGGCTGGAGACATCTACAGCATCGCTGGGAAAGGGACTGATGGCTTTGGGCTGAGCTGGAATGAAGGTCCTGGGCCCATGGACAGGATGCAGGGGAGACCCTAGCAGAGGCTGGGCAGGGAATTTAAAGCAAGTTAGTATTCTCAGGCCCCCAGCACTTGTCTCTTCTAAGTGGCCAGGACTCATCACAAGGAAGAGGGAGCAGGCAGGATGGATGTGTGTGTCTCTTAAAGGCTTGGCTAGTGAGCATCGGTCACGTGTTTAAGATCATAATAGATCATTGAGAGACTGGGGGGTCTAGAAGAGGTGTTTCCCTGGTGGTTTAAGCCCTGGAATGTTTCATGGAGGCTTTGGCTCAGCTTCTTCCCTCTCATAACACCAGCTCCAGAAGAAATGAGAGTGGCTCCATGCAAAAAGAGACCATGCGTCAAGGTGATGGAGGTCTTGCTTTTGCTAGGGACTTTCCATTCTTTTTAGGTCTTTGTCTTGCAAAAACCTCCCCTCCTTAGTATGTGGTTGGCCTCGTCACAGTGAAGGACCCATTTCAGCCAGGACCTTAAGGAGATCTCAACCTGTCTGATCTCCGGCTGGGACGCTCAGGGGAGCTCTGGGCAGGCTACGAAGGGTGATAGAGCTTTGGTTCCCCATTGTCCTTGTATGGGAATTTGGATGGAAAGAAACACTTAAGAAACTCACCAAAAGGAAATACTCTGCAAGAGATGTGAAAGCAGATTCTAATAAATGTATACAAACTGCCCAGCAGCCTAGAGCAGGAATAAAGAGGATAATAACTATATAAAAGGACAGTTTTACTATTTAAAACTTCTTGAATCATTCCTACCCAGAAGAAACAATTGACTCTTGCTCATTTTACCTGGAATTAGAGACCTTAGGGAGTCTGCAGGACAGGGTTGCATCATCCTGTGCCAGAGCAGGCGAGATGTGTGATGTGTCCCAAACCTGGGGTGGAGTCTATGTCCCTGTGGTACCCGTGTGCCTCTCAGGGACAAGGTTTTTCTTCTCAGCAGCATCCCTCCATAGCAGGGATGTCCTGCTGAATCCACTCTGCTTAAGGAGCAGAGGTCCTGGGCACCAGAGTTGGGAAGAGAGAGGTTTTTAACCAGGTCCAGCTGAATTTAGAGAGGAGACCTATCCTGTGTCTTCCATGTGGATTTTAACACTGAACAATTCCCAAAGCTCGGCTGAAGGCCTCTGCTTTTGTGCTTGCCTTGGCGCAGGGCCACCGGGTGAGTCATAAACCCCTTGCTGTTTGTTTAATGTACCAATTCCGGCTCTATCGGATCTCTAAGAGGGAAGTTAATTCATAAGCCAAATCAACATTAACTGCCTGCTGAGGAGGAGGAGTAAGAAGAAGAGAAGGATAAACCAGCCAGTTTGGCATTACCACCGCACCAGTGAGCCATTTCATGTTGTCTGCTGGTATGAACATGTCTTCCTCACCTCACCCAATGGTGCTATGGTGATGTGACAGTCCTAGAACCTATGTGACAGTCCTAGGACTTATGTGATCATCACTGTCCTCTCCAGCCCCTGTGTGACAACTGCAAAGATTTTCTGGGAACATAAGGGAGGAACACAACCTTCTGGAGATGCCCAAAGAAGTCAGCCTGTCTGCACACAGGTCCCAACACCCTGAAGAGCGAGTTGGTGACGTCTCTGGTACCTGGAAGCTCTCCTGTCTTAATACCTGGCAAGTGATGGGCACACAGAGGAGGGAGGAGCGGGGTGGGTCTGTTGAAATGAAGAGCAAGGAAGAGGGAGAAGAGCCAGCAGAGGAACAGGTCCAGGAGCTGGCAGGATGAAAGCCAAGCCCTTGAGCTTGTCCTAGTTGTTTGCAGACATAAAAACCTTGTGCACACATGAACCCTTACGGAGGTAAGCACTGTCTCTGGAGGCTGTGAATGACCAACCTGGGAATGGCCAAACGAGATCATTGCTGTGCTGACTCATGAGCCATGGCGTACCTCTAAAATACCAGAGATTGGGGCATTTGGAGGCTTACCCAGGAAGAGATCAACCACATGGGATGCAGCTCAGCTCTTATACAGGGACTGAGCAGAAAGGCACGTTCTGGCGTGCCAAGGTGAGATGAGACTGCAAGGTGTGTCATGCCCAAAAGTCTTGGTTAGCCAAGAGCTGTTTGCACCTGCTTTTACCCTGGTGGAGAAAACCAGCATTTCCTCTTATGTCTGTATTAAAAAACAGATGTCAAGGCGCCCAGAAAAAGGAGATTTAACGACATGCTTAATTGTACATGCCTGGTCTCAGCCTGTACCCTTGGCATCTGGAAGACAAGGTCCTGTTCACCACTAATGCATCAAAAGCAGTGTGGCCAGCAGGTCACAGGAGGTGATTCTACCCCTTACTCTGCTCTTGTGAGACCCCACCTGGAGCACTGTGTCCAGCTCTGGAGTCCTCAACACAGGAAGGACATGAATCTGTTGGAATGGGTCCAGTGGACAGCCATGAAAATGCTCAGAAGGATTGAGCACCTCTCCTATGAAGACAGGCTGAGAGAGCTGCGGTTGCTCAGCCTGGAGAGGAGAAGACTCCTGGGAGAGCTTAGAGCAACCTTCCAGTACCTGAAGGGAGCTACAGGACGGGTGAGAAGGGACTCTTTGTCAGGCAATGTAGCAATAGGAGGAGGGGTAATGGTTTTAAATTGACTGAGGGGAGATTTAGATTAGATACTGGAAAGAAATTCTTTGCTGTGAGGGTAGTGAGATCCTGGCCCAGGCTGCCCAGAGAAGCTGTGGCTGCCCCATCCCTGGTTCAAGGCCAGGTTGGACGTGGCTTTGAGCAACCTGGTCTGATAGGAGGTGCCCCTGCCCATGACAGGGGGGTTGGAACTTGATGATCTTTAAGGTCCATTCCAACTCTAACTACTCTATGATTCTATAATACTTTGTGCTCAGGGACATGTGTCTCAAGGACAGAGTCCACCACAAAACATTGTAGGGAAGATCCCATGGCTCTTTCTCCAACCACCTTTCTGAGATGATCTAGTTTGGACCAAACAAGTCCAAGCCCACCAGCTGCTGCAATTGCAGTTAGTCTTGAAGGTTCCGTAGCACCTTCATCTTGTCCTCCAATGGAAATTCAGAATGTGGCACCATCACATCCCTGTGTGGGAGATTCTCCTTGAACCTTCCTGGAAGCCCAACCATCTTCTCGTCCATCATTCCCATTAATTTCTGGTTTTATTTTAATCCCATGTTTGTTGTTGTTCAGTTTTCCTTTTGAATATTTTTTTCTGAGTGTCCAGGAATAGAGGATCACGTCTGATAATAAGAGGAAGGAAGTGAGAATGCCTAAGATTCCTGGATATATTAAATTGAACCTATTTCACAAGGTTTTATTTTGTTTACGCTAAATACCTGTCTGCGCCTTTATCCCTACAATTTATGTTAGAGCAGCTGCCACCCTGCTGAGATCAGAGCTCTCGGGTTCACTTGCATGAAAAGAGTGGAATCCCACAGTGGCAGCTCCCAGCCTGAATAAAGGGGCTTAAAATGCTGTATGTCTGCCTTTCCGTGAGCCCAGCACAGGGTCTAAACTCTCTGGCAGTGTTCACATGGCAGGTTAAAAATCTAATCCAATCCTATCAGATCTAAAATGGGATGGAATAGATGAGACGAGAGGAGAGGAGAGGAGAGGAGAGGAGAGGAGNAGAAAAGAAAAGAAAAGAAAAGAAAAGAAAAGAAAAGAAAAGAAAAGAAAAGAAAAGAAAAGAAAAGAAAAGAAAAGAAAAGAAAAGAAAAGAAAAGAAAAGAAAAGAAAAGAAAAGAAAAGAAAAGAAAAGAAAAGAAAAGAAAAGAAAAGAAAAGAAAAGAAAAGAAAAGAAAAGAAAAGAAAAGATAAAAATGAAATGAAATTAAATTAAATTAAATTAAATTATAGAAAAACAAAGCTAAAAAAAACCAGCCAAACCAAACAAAACCTTATATGCAGGAAAAAAAAGGACCAAAAATATACACATTAGAGAGGCTGATACTCTGCAAAAAGGGTAATGTACAGCGAAGTTAAGTCCCCCACTGCTTCCTGTGTTGCCTGCTCTGCCTACACTGCCTGCACTGCCTGCCCTGCATGCTGGCACACGCAAGCGCAAAGGGAACAGGCTGATCTTGTTTGCCACCAGCTTCCCCTCCTCCCTCCCCGCCGATGTGCACAACTTTGCTTGGTTTTGCAACACACCCCCAACGGGACGGACCTGCTTGAACATTTTTGGCTTGGGCAGGTCTCTACCGTCCCAGGTGGCTCAGGACAGGCAGGTTGAGGGCAGGAGGGCTCTGCCTGCTGATCCAGGAGGCTTCATCCATAGCAGTGACAGGGTAACACCTGCCGCTTGAGGGTCCTGGAGAGTTTTCTAGGTGTTAACTGGAATCTGGGTATTCCCAGATTAGGGTCATCACAGCGTAGGAGGTCCTTGATCCACCCTCCCTCTCCTAGCAGTGATGACAATAGACCTTCTTGCTCAGGCTGCTCTTAAAATTTAACCCCTTAAGGATGGATCTGACCTCTACACCAGCATCTCCTAGACATCTGTGGGCATCTAAGCATCTTCAGGACAAGAGGAAATGCCTTCAAGTTGTGCCAGTGGGAGTTCAGATTGGATTTCATGGAAAATTTCTACACAGAAAGGGTTATGGAGCCTTGGACTGGGCTGCCCAGGGCAGTGGTTGAGGCACCGTCCCTGGAGGGATTTAAAGGATGGGTTGACACGGTGCTTAGAGACATGGTTTAGTGATGGGTCATTGCTTGGGTTTTTGCTTTGGTTTGGTTTGGTTTTTTATCAGAATTAGGTTGATGGTTGGACTAGATAATCTCAAAGGTCCCTTCCAACCTAGACACTTTTATGATTCTATGATTCTATCTCCTGGCCATGCTCCTGTGCCAGATGGGCACCCAGATATCACCCTTCTCCCCCGCAGCACCCAAAACCCCAAACATGGTGCTGAAGCCACCACATTGAAGGAGAAGGTGCAACAACCATGACCAGGTTTGCCCAGTTCCAGACAGCTGATAGCCAGGACCCCCCGGGATTGTATTTTCCTTGTTATAGTTTCCTTCCAGTGTTTGTACAAAATATCTGGGCACTGGCTCTGCTCCAAGGTTTGTTTAGAAGGTGCTGCCAAGTGTAGCACTGCTCCCAGTACCACTGCATGAAGACCACATCCTTGCAAAAACTGAGTTCATCCTGGGAAGCTGTTTCTGTCCCTCTCCTTATCCCAGGCCACCAAGTTGGCCCTGGTCCCCTACTTCTTGTTGCTATAGTGGTTATGTTGCCCCTAACCCAAAGCAAACCCTGTAGCAAGCCCTGAGTGGGTTTCCTGGAGCTTCAAGCCCTTCTCCAATTGCAGAAAAAGGGGATGTGAGGGGCTTCCTGATGGATTAGGTGGGGAGAAAAAGATGGGAATCATCACCATTTGAGGATGGAGGACATTAAATGGTTCCTCCAGGGGGATGCTCCCAGTAAAGCCTCCACTTAGTCGTGGTTCAGTCATCTCCCAGCAAGCAGTGCAGAATAAGCTATTACCCATAAATCCAGGAGTATTAATATCAGGGATATCTCTGAAATCTTCCTATAAAATGTTACAATCACATTTGATTTAACTGAGTGTGAACCTCAAGCATTGGTGGGGTTTTTTGGCCCACCTCTAAGTGGCAGAAGAGAAAAGTAGTGTCTAAATTTCACCTTGTTTCTGTAATTCTGCTCTTTTCCAGAGACAAGAGCAGATTTTCTTTTTTTTTATAAGAAAAAGACTTTTTCTTGTATATAAAAAAAAGTCAAATTCTTGGAATAAGAGAAACCCTCTACTGGGACGTGGCTTCCTCTTTTGCCTTCTTCGAGGGCACGGTGGGATCTTCTGAGAAGTGGAACTGAAACAGAGAAGCAAAGACACGTGAGTTGCCCCACACAGAAAATTTCACCGATGATGCAGGACATGAAACAGATGTTCTTCTCCCAAAATAAATGTCTGATCTGGTCTCCTTTGCCATGGAAGGAACAGAACACCATGGCTTAAATGTTTGCTGTGGTAGTTGGGTGTGATGGACCCACCTGCAGGCAAAGGAGAACCAGCCCCAGAACTGAACATGCTCTGGGAAGCAAAGGGTCCATGTTCTGAGTTTTAATTCCTGGAAGGTATTGGTCCCTGTGGGAGATGCCTCATGCACAGGTATCATTTTGGCTGCTCAGGAGTTCCCAAGGTCCTCCCGGCATCCTCAGCCCTTGACCAGGGGATGGACATTGTGAGTCAACAGCAATGCATTTAATGGTGTTAACAAACAGGAAGAGCAGTGAGAGACTTAAAATTCCCACTACAGAAACTCACAGAGTATTAGCATGGACTAAAAATTGGATGTCCATCCAGCTGAAAGACTGAGCACTGGAAGAGGCTGCCCAGGGAGGGTGTGGAGTCCCCTTCTCTAGAGACCTTCAAGCCCCTCCTGGATGCTGTCCTGAGTGATGTGCTCTGGGCAACCCTGCTTTAGCAGGGGAGTTGGACTGGTTGATCTCTAGAAGTCCCTTCCAACTCTGACAATTACGTGATTCTGTGATTCCATGATTAGAGCCATGCCTTAGAAGTCCCTTGGAAGTCACATGCAACACCCCTTATTGCAGCTGAACCGAGCATGGGGTTCCTGGGGAAGCAACAAGAAGTTGCAGCAACAAGTAGTTTTTAATGCAAAGGATTAAATTGCTGGGTTCCTGGTGACTCACACCCAGGCGGGCAAGAAATTTGCCCACCTCACCTTAACCCATCCATGAGACCCAAGTGTTGGGTGGCTACTAAGCAGGTGATGATCTGTGCTCCTACACGCAGGGTGGCAAGTTGGGACACTTGTGTTTGGCCCTGCTTTATGGTGTTGAACCATGATCATGGAGCACCTCAGGTTGACTCATACCTGAGATGCTGGTTCTCAACCTTAAAATAGCTATTTTCACCCTACAAATGTGCCCTAGGTTTGTGGCCCTGCTGGGATGGTGGTACCCCAAAAGGAGGCATCTCAATCAACATTTCCACCCTTCTTTCCTGCTTGTAACTGGGGGTAATGGTTTCTCAGGGAAAACTCTCCAGTTGGAGAACTGCCTCTGGTCCAACAGCCAAAGCAAACAAGTTGTCGAGGAAACAGCAACAAGTCAGGGTTAGCTATTTTAAATCTTTCCTGTATGGGAAATACCAGAGGTACCTCCAGTTTTTGTGTGCTTTGACCTCCTTTTTCCTCCCTGTGTATGTGGTCTAGAAAGCAGGGGAGCCTGGAAGTGCTGAGCCAAAGGGACACAGCATGGTCCTCCATCACTCCCTACTCAGCTGGCAACAGGACTGCATCCTGCAGGTCCCCATGGGGAACTGAGTTGCTTTTGGACACCCTTTTATCATCACCTGATATCTGGATCCACCTCTGGGGCTGCTGTCAGAGCCCAGTTCTCCCAACGCAATGATGGCGGAGGTCCATGCTGGGTTGCACCTCTGCTCCATAGCATGGTCTCCCATCACGGGCAATGGGGACGATGGGTGTTTTTGAAGAGGTGTGTTGGTGAGAAGACTGAGATTGCTGTCACTGTGCTGAGCCTCAGAAGCTCAGGGCTCTCCCAGGATGGGAAGAACCACAGAGGGGTGAAAACCCAAAAGGGCTGGTTGATCTGCTGGCATGGGAAGGAGCTGAAGGACAGCTTGTGGCCAACCTGGAGGTGTTTGGTTTCCACTCTACGATGTAAAGCCCAGAGATACCCCCTTCCCAGACCCCAGCTCCATCCTCGAACAGAGGAAATACAATTTGTGAGGATAAGGCAGTGAGAGCCAATGACCTCACACTTTGCAGAGCCTCCTAGCAGTGGGGGTGGAGAAGACCTCTCAAAGATGGCCACAAACCGTGAAAGCCCACATCAGAAACCTGTATCGCAAGATCCCCACATGCCCCTGGGATTTCCTGCCTACAAAGAGCCACAGATGTGAGTCCCAAAATCTTCCTTCCCAACCCACTTCACCAGCAGAGAGATGAAGTCTCCTGCACCCAGGCCACCTCTCAAACACCCATCACTTTCCTTCTGCTGAAGTTGTGGATGAAACTGGAGCCTAAGATACCACCCGTGACTGGACCTTTGCGCTCTGCACTACTTCTTGAGGATTTCCATCCAAAGAAAAGCACTGAGAGGAAGCAATCCCAAGTCCCTGAGGCACATCAGGACGTGCCGGCAAGAGGAAAGGAAGCCTGTGAAGATCGAGATGTTAATCATCTATGTGCTGGGAGGAGAAGCTCAGCAACCCTTTCCTCCTCTGCTGACGTCCGTGAGGCTCTGGGAAAGCAGGCTGGGGAGGGAAATGAGCTGAAATATACTTCTTTAGAAACACTGAGACATAGGAATGGTGGATCAGCTGTCTCTTGGAGCAAAGCCAAGGCTTTTTTGTCTGAATTCCCATCAAAGGCAAGGTTTCCCGATACTCCTGTGGAGAGCCAGGAGAAGGAGCAAGTTGGACTTGTAGACCGTTGCTGGGTCCTCATCACCTTCAGAAGGAGATTTGAGCTGGATAGTCACAGAAATATGGGCTTGGGACCTATCATGGCAATAGGTGTTGAAGGTTAGACCAGTTTCTCCAACACAGATGTCCATCAGTGAGACTCTTGGGGTTTTCACCCTGGATAGCTGCACTTGTTTGACTGCAGTGAACATTGATGGTGGCAAGAGGACAGAAAGGACCACCACAGTGGACATCAAGAGATGACATCAAACACCTTTGACAAAAATCTAGGGACTCAAAGGCAAACACTGGGGTAGCAGATGTCTGCGGGTGAACCCAGGATGACCATCTCCTCTGACCTAGTGAAAAAAGATAAAGTTACCATCAAATGTCACCTCCTCACAATCAAGCTCTACCAGGTCCACCACCCTGTCAGGCTGGTGTTGTCTGGAGGACATGAGAAATTCACTTCATTTCCATTATAAATAGCTTTTAGAAGTAATGAAATTTTTCATGCAAGACATCTCTGGTTTGGTGAGCCGTGGGGAAGCCTGAGGCAGGAGGGACCCAGTCTGTGTCCCTGGTACGTCTGGGTTGGGGTAGAACCTGAAAGCCCTGTAGGACCATCCCCATGGGGACATCCAGCATCTGATGGTGGGGACATCCCTGCCCTGAGGCCTTTGCAAACCATCAGCATTTGAAAAATGCTGCTTTTCGCCTCCAACAAGAGTTTTGCATCGGTTGGAGGAGCACGGCCCCGGCTCCCGGGTGCCTCCATGGCCTCCACCACAGATTCTCCTTTCTCCACCCTGGCATCCTGCTGCGACCCACCGGCGACTGGAAACTCAGAGCCCGGTGGGAAGGGGGCAATTACCCTGGCCAGCAGCAGCAAAGGTCGCCTGCAATCAGCCACTAACACGATTACTGGCAACATCCAGCCGGAGGAAGGGAAACCAGGCGGCCAAAGAGTCCCGTGAGGCCAAAGCCAGGCAGCTGTGCCAGGCCTTTTGGCCAGGGATTAATTCAATCGGTGAGACTGCAAGAAGGACCCAGGCTATTCCCTTTCCCCAATTATTTTTTCCCAATAGTCTTCTTCTGCCTTATCATAGATAAAAGAAAAAAGAAAAAAATAATAAAGGTGTAAAAGCAGTGCCTTGCTTGAAGTCTCTTTTTTTTTTTCAGCCCCGCTGCTGCCCCCAAATCTGCCTTTCCCATCCCTGCTCAACCCTCAAAATGTCATTTTGGAGGGGGTGAGGGGAGGGTTTCCCTTGTATTCCAGGTGCTGTGAGGCTGGGCTGGAGGCTATGGGTCCGGTTGCCAGGCTCAGCGGAGGCGGTTGGGGCTGGCGGGCAGCCAGCAGCTACTGTTTTCTTTCTTTCTTTCTTTTTTTTTTTAACACTCCCTCCACTATTTACAGTGTCCCCACAGTGGGACAGCTGGCTGGCAGGCGTTCACCTTGGGGACCTGCAAGGACACCCGCCGTGTCAGGAGGGAGGAGGACACCAGCTCCTTTCCATCAGCTTGCCCCAAAGATGGAGACAGGGCTGGAGGTGGGAGAAGCGCTCTCACTGGTGGCTCATTGGAGGAGTGAGTTGTGCCCGTTCTCAGCTGAGTTCCCCAAATGCTTGTGGAAAGCCCTGGGCTCTCCATCTCAAGGCTGCTGGGCTTGTTTGCACAAGGCGTGTTTTCTGCTCTGCTCTGGGGAAAGACACTTTTCCCCCCCTTAGTTTCCGTCTCCCTGTGGAGGCCGAGGGAGCGGGGAATTTCACAAGGGCACCGAGCCATCGGCAACCCAACCTCACAAGCCTGGGCAGCCCCGGGATGAGGGTGACGGCTCCAGCCTGGCTGTGGTTGCAAATATTCCCGGCTGCTCTCTCCAGAGCCCATCTCCCTCGTGGCCCCGCTGCCTGGCTTGGCCACGGGCTCGCGCCAGGATCGATGAAAGCCCGCGTTGTCCGCCGTAATGCAGGCGCCGGCGAGATGCAGATGGGGCTGCAGCACCTTGTTCCATCTCCCCATCCTGCACCCTGAAGCCGAGCCTCTGCCCAAAACCCTTCTCCTCATAACTGGGTGCCAGCGTCTGGGGGTGCATTGCTCAATGAGATGATGCCAGAAGGCCCCCCTACCTGGTGTTCCATCATCCAGGCGATGCTGGTTGACACCTCCTTCCCCTCCACCCTCACCAAGACCCATCCCAAGCCCTGAAAAAGGAAGGAAGGGAATAATTTTGGAGGACTTCTAGGAAAATGAAAGGCTGAGCCCTCCATCCTGTGTAGTCCTGGTATCCCTGGGTTGTTTATGCATCGGCTCTTTCATACCCAACACGTTGCCCCCAGGTTCTTTTCCTTATTGCTCTTTAATAGCCCTGCTCAGGAAGCGCAGAGGCTTTGACTGCCTGGTTAATGAGTAGAGAAGCCACAAACCCCTTCAGTTGAGACCCGATGCCTTGCGGAGACCTTGTCCCCAACACCCAGCTGCTCCCTGCAGCAGCTCCCAGCCTCTGGCCAAGACAACCCAGCTGCTGGCCAGGGCATGAGCATCCCACTTCGTAAATCCCACTTTTGGAGTGGTTCTTGGAAGCCCCCTCCCACCCCGTTCGCTCCAGATGTTTGCCCGTGATGCCAAGGCAGATGTTTGCATGGGCAGCCTCCTCCGGGCAGCTGTCGGCCCCCCAGCCCAGATATCTTTTCCTTCCTCCTCCCCTCACCCCCCTCCAATCCAACTGTGACCGTTTCCCAGCCCCTGCAGGTGCCGGAGCGGGGCGGAGCGGGGCGGCCCCGGGGCGGAGCAGGCGGCAGCGAAGGCGGCCCCGGGTACTGAACGTTGCTGCCGCTCGGGCGCATCCCGCTGCCGGTAAGTGTCGCGTACGGGGAGGGGACGGGACCAACCGAACCGGGACAGGATGGGAGCCGAGAGAGTCAGAGGGAAACGGGAAGGAACGGACCCGAGAGGGTCAGAGTGAACTGGACACGGTGGGGTCGGACAGCATGGGACCCAACGGGATCAGATGGAATCGGACAGGATGGGGCTGGACTGGGCAGGATGGGACCCGACAGGGTCAGACCGAACCGGGCAGGAACGGGCATGGGTGGGTCAGACCGAACCGGACAGGCTCAGACTCAAAAGTGGCAGACTGGACTGGGGAGGATGTGGCCAGACTGGGCTGGATCGGGCCCGAGCTTGTCAGTAAAACTAATTCAGGATGAGACCCGAGGGTCAGACCGAACCGGGCAGGATGGGACCCGAGTGGGTCATTCCGAACCAGGCAGGATAAGACCTGAGAGGGTAAGACCAAACTGGGCAGGAAAGGAGCCCAACAGCGTCAGACCAAACTGGGCAGGATGGGACCCAAGGGGGTCAGACCAAATGGTGCAGAGTCTGAGCTGAGTGGGCAGGATGGAGCCAGACTGGGCAGGATTGGACCCGAGTGGGCAGAAGGAATCAGGCAGGATGGTGTTGGACCAGGCAGGACGGGACTAGAGTCAGACTCATGCAGGCAGGATGGGACCTGAGTGGGTCACACTGAACAGGGCAGGATCAGACCCAAAAGGGTCACACCGAGCAGGACCGGGCCCAAACACATCAGACAAAACCCATTCAGGATGACACCTGAGGATCAGACCAAACTGGGAAAGATGGGGCCAGAGGGGACAGGATCAGACCCAAGCAAGTGAGGCTGATCCAGGCAGGATTGGACCCAGCCTGGGTCAGATCGAACTGGGCAGGACAAGGTAGAATTGGAGAGGATGGTGTCAAATCCAGAGATATTAACTATATATATTTGTACATATATACATGGAGAAGTATACATATATTTGTATATATGAGCATGTGTGTATAGAGGCATAAATACATTTGTGTATATATATATATATATGGGTAGAGTTATGTATATACATTTGTGTGAGTCCATGAGCTCAGAGCCGTGTATTTGTGTATGTAGGTGAAGAAGTTTGTATATATGTGTGTGAATGGAGACATAGATATTTCTGTATATATGCATAGAGAAATGTATGCATGTGTGTGTCTACATGTGTGTGTAGAGCCATATATGTTTGTATATACATGTATAGAGGTATATTTATGCGTAGAGGTATAGGCACAGAGAGAGGTATGTGTGCATAGAGGCATATTTATGTATAGAGGTGGTATATTTATGTATAGACATATATAAGTATCGAGGTATATTTATATGGAGAGGTGTATATGCTCCATATATATACATGTTGGTGCACATGTGAGTGAACATGTGGCTGTATATGTGCCTGTATGTTTGTGTGTACATGTGAATGGGTTTATAGAAGCCCAGCTGGAGCCTTGGTACTGCCAGCTGAGACTGGGTCAACTCGTTGCACCTCCCCTGTCCCCAGCATTTCCCATTTCTAGCAGGGAAATGCCACCCAGGTCGCTCAAAGCAGCCCTGAGATGCTGATTTATTTTTAGAGATGGGGCACCAAAGCATGGGCAGGTGAAGGGACTCACCTGAGGACATAGTACATCGGTGGCAGAGCCACCAGGCATCGACAGAGGGACCGTCCCTGTGCCCTGTCCCCACAGTTCCACATCAAGCACCCAAAAATGCCTCTCTGGCCCAATTTGGCCATATATTTGACACCTTCAGACTTCGATAAATGAAGATTTCGCTTAAAAACACCCCAGCCTTGGTCCTCAACCACCCTGGGGTGGGTGGGACATGTCCATGGGCTCTTAAAGATATTTTGGGACCAGCCAGGAGGTGTCTGAGGACAGGGATGTTGTGGCTTTAGCCAAGTGACACGCAGGAGGGGAGCATCCCTCCTTCATCCCCTTTGAAAGCTGCTGAGCTGGAGCTTTCGCTTCCATCTCTGCCATCCCAGCCCTGCCATCGAGCCTCCAAGATGTCCCCACCATGGTCTCCTCCCAGGACAGGATGAACCAAGGGAGGAAACAATCCCTCATATAACATTTGAGGGTATCAGTGGCCAAAATATGTTCCTGCTGCAGCGAACATGCGGACACCCTCTTCACATTAATATCGGGGGTGTTAATTAAAGCTGATTTCATCGGAGAAGGGCTTGCATGAGGTGGTTTGAAAGCAAAGGGGTCAGAGGGGGGGCGAAGCTGTACCAGCACGTGCTGGAGGAAGCTCGTGGCCGTTGGTGAGAGGAGCCAGTGATTATTTTTAATCCCTTCCCTGTCTGGCCACAGAGCAGTCCCATTTCTCTTTCTTAACCCAGGTCCTCCTTCTCAGGCACCTTAAACCCATAGGATAAGGGTGACCCTCATCCTATAGAACACCCCCAAAACCATGGGCACCCCTTTCCCCCCCCAACCCCCCCAAGTCTCATTTCACCTGGTGCCCATCATCGAGGCTTCAGGGCATCCCCTTTTCCCCCCTGTAAGTCTCGTTTCGCAAGGGATTTCTCCCTGTGCCCATCACCGTGGTGTCAGGGCACACGGATGGACTTGCTCTCCATAATCTCGTGGATGGCTGGTTTTAGGGAAGGCTAAGCATGGAGGGTGCCCACCCCATGACCCCAAGGACTGGCAGGGATTTCTCTGATGGCTTTTTGGGGGTGAAAAAGGGGACTTTTGGGATGATCTGCCAGGCCAGATCATAACCCAGGCAAAGGAACAGGAAGAGGCAGAGTGTCTTGATGTGGTTTCATTAATTGGAAGCAATGGTGATTTATGGGTGCTGGCAGCCTGCGATTGCAGGGTTACAGGTGGCTGCAGGCAGTGGGTAGAGTTGGGGTGGGGATTCTCCGGTGTCTAATAGAAAGGTTGTGTTCAGTCCATCCTGCAGCTGGGTTTTTCCTGGGATCGGGAGGGTTTTTTTCCTCCTTTCCTCCAGCTTTCCTGTCCCTCCCACCCCAGCAGCGCTGGGGTTCAGTGCCCTGTATCCCTCCTACAAATAGCTTTTTTGCTTATTTGTCTTTTTTTTTTTTGGGGGGGGGGGGGGGGGGCGGGGGGCGAGGGGGTGGGGGAAAGGGGGCCATTGTTTTTCAGCTGCTCGTATTTTTGGCTTCTTGCTTTTGCCTTCTGCCACCAATGGCTTCTGTAGCCTTGGGCATGTCCCATAGCACTCTCCCTCCAAACTCCCCTTTGAGGGGTGTTTTGGGGAGAAAAGCTCTTCAAATGAAGCATGAGATGCAATGGTTCCCTTCAAACCCTGCTGACTGTGCCTCAGTTTCCCTTGTGTGACTGCAATGAGAGGGAACAAGGCAACTGGAGCATCTTCCTTCTCTTCCTTCTCTTCCTTCACCATCCCAGGTGCCCTCCCTGTCCCCAGCATCTGCCCCAGGTGCTCAAACTGGGAAGAAGCCAAAAATGAGAGGAAAGACTCAAGAGTGGAGGCAAAGACACCAGAATGGGGGAAATGACCCAAATATTCATCAGCTTGCTCACAGCTAGCCACGTACTGGCATCCCCAAGCTGGGTCTGGAGCATACCCCCTGCCCTGGTGGCATTTGTCAGCTCTGGATGTCCCTTGGTGTCTGGGTACTGCTCCTTTGGGGGTGCAATGTGGGTGCATGGGGCTGGAGGGTGGGGGGAGAGGGTGAGTGTCCGTGCACACATCAGGTGTGTACATAGGGGTGTGCACACGCATGTCTGGGTGTGCTCAGGGGGGCTGCATGTGTGTGTATAGGGGCCCATGTACCTGTGCAGGGGATGGGGTTGTATGCAAGAGGTGTGGAGCCATGATGGAGGTGTTGGCACGGGCTGTGTCTTCCCATGCCACACCGGCAGGGCCACACGGTGCCCATGGTGCCATGCCAAGCAGTACCCTGCCATGCAGTACATCGAATCATAGAATCATAGAATGGTTTGGGTGGGAAGGGGACCTTAAAAACTGCCTAGTCCACCCGCCTGCCATGGGCAGGGACACCTCCCACCACACCAGGTTGCTCAAAGCCCCATCCAGCTTGACCTTGAGCCCCTCCAGGGATAGTCAGACACAGCTTCTCTGGGCAACCTGGGCCAGGGTCTCACCACCCTCACACCAAAGAATTTCTTCCCCACATCTCAGCTCCATCTCCCCTCTTTCAGTGTCAAGCCCTTCCCTCTCATCCTAGAACTCCCCTCCCTCATCAGGAGTCACTCCTCAGCTTTCCTGGAGCCCCTTGAGAGACTGGAAGGGGCTCTAAGGTCTCCCTGGAGCCTTCTCTTCTCAGGGCTGAAACCCCTCAACTCTTTCATCCTGTCCTCCCAGCAGAGGGGCGCCAGCCCTCCCAGCATCTCCGTGGCCTCCTCTGGCCCTGCTCCAACAGGTCCATGTCTCTGCTGCGCTGAGGCCCCAGAGTTGGAGGCAGCACTTGAGTGGGGTGGTTCTTCCCAGAGCAGAGCAGAGGGGCAGAATCCCCCCCACCTCGCCCTGCTGGCCACACTGCTGGGGATGTAGCCCAGGATGTGGGAGCTTTCTGGGCTGTCAGCATGTGTTTCCAGCTCATGTTGAGCTTCTCATCCACCAACATCCCCAAGTCCTTGTCCTCAGTGCTGCTTTCCATCCATTCCCCGCCCAGCCTGGATTTGTGCTGGGGATTGCAGTGTCCCAGTGTCATGCCATGCAATACAGTGCCCACTCTGTCACCCACTTTTCTTTTCCACATCGCCCCAGGGTGCTGCTCTTGGGTGGAAAGGGGAAGCGTTGCTCAATGGGGCGATTGCAGGACCCCAGGGTTGCAGATGTGTCCAAGACACTGAGCAGAGCAACAGGTCCCAGCATCCTGTGGCACCCTCTGCCACACTCTGCCACCCCAGGAGGTAAGGTGTGCTCCCAGGTCACACCCACCCCTCTTGTTGGCCAACATGTCCCCAGTGTCACAGCAGTGTTCCTGTGAGCACCCATGGGATGGCAGAGGCTCCTATGGGTGCCCAGGATAAGGGCTGGGATGGGTCCTACCCTGGCATGGGGTCCCAGGGCAGGTTTGGGGGGCCCCAGGGGGTAAGTGAGGTCACAGACATGAGGCACTTATTGGCTTAGAGGTGACAGAGGTGGGTGCTGGGACTGCCTGGAGTTGGGTGACAGTGGGTGCAAGGGGGCACAGTGGGGTGATGGGGGTTTCAATGGTGTGTCTGGGGAGCTCAGCAGGGTGCTAGGGG
This sequence comes from Nycticryphes semicollaris, assembly GCA_013400055.1. NCBI lineage: Eukaryota > Metazoa > Chordata > Aves > Charadriiformes > Rostratulidae > Nycticryphes > Nycticryphes semicollaris. Next base: position 81,044 of record VXBJ01005105.1, read on the forward strand.
GGCTTTGTGGGGTATAGGGGGCTCAGTGGGTTATAGAGGGGTATAGAAGGCTCAGTGGGGTGCTAGAAGGGCTCTGTAGGATGCTAGGGGGGTGCAGGGGGGTGCAGAGGTCTCAGTGGGGTAGTAGAGGGCCTCAGTGGGGTGCCAGAAGGTCTCAGTGGGATGTCAGGATGGTAGGAGGGTTATGCAGCATCAGAGAGGGCGGGGGGCGCTGATGTGCATCCTCAAAATGAGGGTTTCCCCCCTCAATACTCTCCCCAAGCCTATCCCCATGTCCGGGCTGGGCTCTAGGACTGGCAAAGCCCCAAAGACCCCAAATGGGGCCACCAGGATGGCACAAGCTAATGGGATGTCCCCTGGACTCCTGTGTCCCCCTCTGGTCCCCTCTGCCCCATGCACCTGGCTGGAGCTCAGCCACTCCCCCTCCCTGCCTCAGTTTCCCTTCCCAGCCTGTGTGAGGACACTGGCCACCCCATTTCCAGGCAAGTTCATTCCCATCAGGTGCCAGGGCATGCGAGGGGAANCATGCCCCATGCTGGAGCTCAGCCGCTCCCCCTCCCTGCCTCAGTTTCCCTTCCCAGCCTGTGTGAGGACACTGGCCACCCCATTTCCAGGCAAGTTCATTCCCATCAGGTGCCAGGGCATGCAAGGGGAAGCCAGTGCCACCCCCATGCCACCAACTGGGACAGCAGATAGGTTTACAAGTGATGGAGGAAGCAAGAAGAGGAAGGAGAAGTGGCTCTGCCCACACACGTGTAGCACCATGGGTGACACGGCCAGGGATCTGGCCAAGTTATGTGGCTGGGGTTAAGGGGGTCTCTTCATGCCGTGGTACCATGTCCTTCACACCAGTTTCAGCCTCTGAGAAAAGCAGGTGGCCTCTTCTCCAGCTCGGAGCAGCCTGGAGGCCAGGTGGATGGGATCTCCTTGCCCACAAGACCGAAAAACTCCGGGGTCAGAGTGTCACTGGTCCCAATTCCTGGCTGAAAGTAATCACAAAACATCTGTGGAACATGCTGGCCTCAGTGCAGGTGGCATCTCTTGAAACTCAGGGGACGCAGCCAGCTCGGGTGACTGGCCAAAGGGTTTTGGCACCCCCTGCAGAGGAGCAGGAAACCGTGCCGATGGCTAACAGCATGCTGTGCTGCAATTTCCTCTCCACCACTGGGATGAGGGTGGTTTGGCCTTGTGCTAACTTTCCTGTGGGATGCAAGCTCCAGGAAAAGTGGAGCTGAGATGGTGGTGATCATGGCCACTACACTGCCCCATGAGCCACCATCCCGCACAGTCCTACCCTCTTCACCTTCACCTTCCTGACGAACCCTTAAATCCATCATAGATTCATAGAATGGTTTGGGTGGGAAGGGACGTTTAAAGCCCACCTAGTCCAAACCCCCTGCCATGAGAAGGGACATCTTCAACTAGATGAGGTTGCTCAGAACCCTCTCCAGCCTGGCCTGCAATGTTTCCAGAGATGAGGCATCCGCCACCTCTCTGGGCAACCTGGGCCAGAGTCTCACCACCCTCACACCAAAGAAGTTCTTCCCCACATCTCAGCTCCATCTCCCCTCTTTCAGTGTCAAACCCTTCACCCTCCTCCCAGAGCTCCCCTCCCTCACCAAGAGTCCCTCCCCAGCTTTCCTGGAGCCCCTTGAGAGACTGGAAGGGGCTCTAAGGTCTCCCTGGAGCCTTCTCTTCTCAGGGCAACTCTCTCATCCTGTCCTCCCAGCAGAGGGGCTCCAGCCCTCCCAGCATCTCCATGGCCTCCTTTAGCCCACTCCAACAGGTCCATGACTCTGCTGTGCTGAGGCCCCAGAGCTGGAGGCAGCATTTTGGTGGGGTGGTTCTTCCCAGAGTGGAGCAGAGGGGTAGAATCCCCCCCAACTCGCCCTACTGGCCACACTGCTGGGGATACAGCCCAGGATGTGGGAGCTTTCTGGGCTGTCAGCAGTGTTGCTGGCTCATGTTGAGCTTCTCACTCACCAACATGCCCAAGTCCTTGTCCTCAGTGCTGCTCTCCAATCTTTCATCCTCCACTTGTATGGATACCAGGGGTTGCCCTGTCCCAGAAACATGTGGCTATAGGGTTGCACACACACTGATAGATGTTAATCTTGCTGGGGTGGCTATGACACCATGTGGTTGAGTCACCAACCACCCCCGTTGTCATTCACAGGCACTGTTGAGAGGCCACACCGGCAGAGAGGACATTGACAGCAGAGAACCACCACCATGGCCAACTTGACAGCCCTCATAGGGGCTGGGAGGAACTCATGCACCTTCCACGAGGAGTTCAAGCAGGTCCTGCTGCCCCTGGTCTACTCCGTGGTGTTCATGGTGGGGTTGCCCTTGAACGCTGTGGTCATTGGGCAGATTTGGGTGGCCCGTAAGGCACTCAGCCGCACCATGATCTACATGCTGAACCTGGCCACGGCTGACCTGCTCTATGTCTGCTCTCTCCCGCTTCTCATCTACAACTACACCCAGAAGGATTATTGGCCTTTTGGGGATTTCACCTGCAAACTTGTCCGCTTTCAGTTCTACACCAACCTACACGGCAGCATCTTCTTCCTCACCTGCATCAGCATCCAGAGGTATCTGGGCATCTGCCACCCGTTGGCCTCGTGGCACAAGAAGAAGGGGAAGAAGCTGACGTGGCTTGTGTGTGCCGCTGTGTGGTTCATTGTCATCGCCCAGTGCCTGCCCACCTTCGTCTTCGCTTCCACCGGCACCCAAAGGAACCGCACTGTCTGCTACGACCTGAGCCCACCAGATCGCTCTGCTGCCTACTTCCCCTACGGCATCACCCTCACCGTCACCGGCTTCCTGCTGCCCTTCGTGGCCATCCTCGCCTGCTACTGCAGCATGGCTCGGATCCTGTGCCAGAAAGATGAGCTGATAGGCTTGGCGGTGCACAAGAGGAAGGACAAAGCTGTTCGTATGATCATCATCGTGGTCATCGTTTTCTCCATCAGCTTCTTCCCCTTCCACCTCACCAAGACCATCTACCTGATTGTCCGTTCCTCACCCAGCCTGCCCTGCCCGGCTCTGCAGGCGTTTGCCATCGCCTACAAGTGTACGCGTCCCTTTGCCAGCATGAACAGTGTCCTTGACCCCATCCTCTTCTACTTCACCAAACGCAAGTTTCGCGAGAGCACCCGGTACCTTCTCGACAAGATGAGCTCCAAGTGGCGGCAAGACCATTGTGTAACCTACGGCTCCTAGGTGAGGATGAGGGCCACCTTGCTGACACCAGGACCATGCACGGAGCAGTTTTGGCTTTAAGCTCCACAGAGCAGAGACGGCTTCAGCTGGGGACACGCTGGAGGACAGGAGGATGGCATCTCCTGAGCTTTCAGCACTTTCATCCCACCTCCAGCCTGCAGCGGCACAGTATTAACCCCATCATGGCACAGGTCCAGTGTCCTCTCTCTGGCTCGGTTTCTTGATGTGAGCAGCTTAGCACCATGGTTCCTTGGGGACTGAGCCACCAATGCAATAAAAACCACTGGTGAGACCATGGAGAACATGGTGAGACCATGGAGAACACAGTGAGACTGTGGAGGACACAGTCCCTGCCTCAGGGAGAGCTGCTGGTGGGGTGATTTCTCCCCCTTCTCATTTAAAACTTCCATGATGGGGCCATGTAAACACTGGGTAGGTTTTGGCTCGTACAAACAGAACTGTCTGGCAAATATGGGCTTGTGGGTTTCTCCAGCTCAATATCAGTGTCACAGACATTTGGGGGGTTAGTACTGGGGCATTCCTCTCCTCCAATCCCCAGAATGGGGACAGGCCAGTAAGAGACTTGATCTTCTTGGGCTCACTGGTGACACTGGTGGTGCTGCAAAACAGTGGGAGAGCATCCTTGGCCAGACTGGGAGCTGGGAAGGGGGACATAAGTGATTTCCAAGTGATGACCATGGGCTAGGTTAGACATCAACCAGTGGTGTGTCACCTGCCTGGGGACCTTCAGCATCATCTGGGTCCAGCTCTCTGCTTAGCCCACCAGCCCAAATCTGATGCATCCCGGCACCCTCGACATCCTACTGTCACCTCCTAAGATCCACCAAAATCAGAGTTGGGACACCCAGACAAAACGCCAGGAGTCGGGCAACCCATGCCACCGAGCTACTCGACGGTCCTCAGCCATGTCACCACCCTTCCCACCGTTGACTTGGCCTCACTACCAACCCCACGTTGGGTTGGGGCTTGAGCTTTCCTCCCCGTAGCCTCCAGCAGGACATTGCTTCCTCCTGGCAAGGAGGGATTGGCTGACACGGCGTGGGGTGGACGTACCACTAATTGCTCTGCGAGTCTTCTTTAACGTATAGGATGTATAGAATAAACACCCTCCTCTCTTTTTTCAGATGGATATGTAGACATATAAATATATATATACCCACGATATATGTGTGTGTATAATGCATCTACGCAGGAGAAGGTCGGTAGCCCAGAGCAGGCTACGTGGCATAGATATTATCCACCCTAAATACACTATATGTATCTATAGTGTATGTACACATAGTTTATATACATATATATATCTTTATATAGGGGTGACTGTTTCACTGCATTTCTCGCAGGCAGTCTGAGCATAATAATCATGTCTAAGTTGATTTAAGTATTTTGCCTCAAATCTCTGGAGGTGAGCACCCCTCCCGCACCCGGCCAAGTACACGACTTCATTCCAACTTGCTCCCAACTTGCATCCCATCAAGAAGTGTGTGGCATCTTCCTCAGGTACCTGGCCATCCAAGGGCCTCCCCAGCACCCAGGGCTGGTGGTCCCAATGTGGCTCCTTGCTGTTGTGAGGATGAGGAAGGTGCCCAGGGTGGTCATCAGCTCTTGGATGATGCTTAAAGGTCTCAGCATCTCAGTGGGCTGGAATGGAGAGGGATCCTGTGATGATGTTAGCTCAAGCCACCTGGTTTTACAGTGGCAGTGGCCATGTCCTGGTGGGGAGGACCACACATGGTGCCAACAGCTTTGCGTTGGAGAACAGAAAGTGATGGAGGAGGCAGAACCAACCCCAAGGTTCCCCTTGGCTGGAGGTCATCCATGCTGAAGTCTCCTCCGATGTATTTTTGGGGTCGCACAAAGGAAGAGCAGAATGCTGGGGGCTGGGAGAGTGGTGGCCAGTGGGACAGTCCCAGCTTGGTATCCCCAACCCTTCGACAAAAGGAAGGGTGAGAGGGTGGGAGGCAGTGGGCCACACCAGCCGGACCCAGGAGAGGGCGCAAAATATTCAGATTTGGAGAGATTCAGCTGGATCTGTGGGTGCCCACCCGGCTCCAGGAAGGAATGGAGAAGTGCTGCTCCATCACACCACCCTGTGCCCAGATTGCACCCATGGGACAAGGTGGCTAAGATTTAACCACAATACAGCTTTGAGGAAAAAAAAAAAAAAGAAAAAAGCAAAATGCAGCTCCCAAAAAGGCCAGTGGCTGCAGGGAGAGTGTGGGCTCAGGCAGTGACATTCAGCAGCCGCAGGATGGTGGAATCATGAATTTTGGGTTTTTTTAAGGATAGGAAGCACATGGAGATCACTCATTTTTTCACTTTGGGTCTGACCGTGTCCTACCCAGCCTTGGGGTCCTGTCAGCAGTTCCCTTGGAACCCCCAGACTTAAAAGCCAGAGCAATGGGCACAACGGGGTGCCTTAGAGATGAGGTGGGCGCTTCAAAACAACTCCTTCCTCAGGCTCAATACCAACAGCCTGAGGACCAGATCCTACAGCACGGAGAGGTGATGAAATGTGTGGCTTTTCCCAAAATCCCATCCTGATGGCCAGGTGACTATGGGGACACCATGGGGACATCGTCCTGTCCTTATGGCTGGGAGACACCTAGCCCTGGGGGGACCAGGGGAGGAGGGTGGAGGGAGGGAAGGGAGATAGGGAGAAGGAATACCTGCTGGGGCGGTGTATCTCACAGCATCGCCGGAGGCAATTTTAGGTCCTGAAAAATGCATTCACAGAGGGTGTTGGATTTTTTTTTTTTTTTTTTTAATCACCACCAGGGCTTTTTTTGTGCCCCTGGGACAGAGACAGCAACGTCCTTTACATGGCCAGGACACTTCTCCAGCCCCATCCACGCTGCCAAGGCCCCATGGGGCTCAAGCCATCCACCACCCTCCAGCCACCTTCATTTTTCGCATCCCCGATGATAAATCCCATGTCTTGGGGGAAAGGGGGTTATGAGCTGCAAATAGCAAGCGCTGACAAGCGATGCTGAAAAACCAGGAGAAAGTCTGTTGGCGGGGTGGTGCGTTGCCGGAGCTCTTTGCAAGTCGGGAACAAGGTGTTCTGCCTTCCCCAAAACAAGTCGCAAAGCAGGGGCCAGAGAAAGCCGCAGGGAAGGGGAAGAATCCGTCACTGGCACCCAAATTTTTGGTTACTTA
>VXBJ01005105.1:87861-102265 GCA_013400055.1 Nycticryphes semicollaris
CTCCTCCTTCTTCTTCTTCCCGGGTAGGAAAGTTTCAGCGTCGATCGCGGAGCAACAACCGGGCCGGGCTTTTGGCAGCCTGGCCCCTTCGGTACGGCAGCTTTCGCTTCGTTTTACCGAGCCGGAGCCAACGGGCCCGGTTCATGCCGGGGCTCAACCGCCGTCCCCGGCTCCACCGCCGCCACCGCCGCCGTCGTCGTCGCCGCCGGGCCCGGGGTTAAACGCGGAGCCGCCGCGTTGGCCCAGCGTCCCGGCGATGCGGAAACTCTTCGGGGAAAGCTGCCGGCAATCTACGGGGGGAAGCGGGAATGGGAACGGGAATGGGAGCGGGGTGGGGAACGGGAGCGGGGCTGGGAGCGGGAGCGGTCGGGGTGCTCCCCCGCCGCCTCCACCCCGCAGCCGCGTCCCGCACCCGGCTCTCCGTTCTCCCCGCGGAGCTCCGCCGGAGCCCGGCCCGCATTCCTGGCATAACTCGACTCGACCGCAACCACCCTCCTCCTCCCCATCACCCCGCTCCAACGGGGAGGATGAAGCAGCGGCATCCCTTTCCCCCCGCGCTTCGTCGGGCAGCGAAGGCGAAGGGCAAACCGGTGCCCACCGTCACCGCGCCGCCCGGAAGAAGAAGGAGAGCGGTGGTTGGGAGAGTCCGGCGGATGGCGGCGAAGCCGAGGCCGAAGGCTGTGGGAGGGTGGTCCCCCGTCATCCGTTGCCCGTAGTAGCCCGTGTCTCCAAAGTGAACATCCTGCCCTTCAGCAGCCCCGGTGGGTCACGGAGCAGCAGTCGTTATTCCAGCACAGAGACGCTGAAAGAAGAGGAACAGTTTGGGCTTTGTTGGCCCAACCAAGGACGGACTCTTCAGGCGGGTTACGGCATTTATCGATCCCCCAGTTTCGGGACGAGCGATGGCCTGGCATGGGGACAGCCATCTGTCCGCATCCGTCCCAAGCTGCCTCAGGGCACGGCCAAGGCAAAACCGGACTTTGGGAGTGAGAGCCTGCACCAGCCGGGGCTGGAAGCAGAGCGGGCCAAGCATCGCAAGTCCTTGTCCAACCCCGACATCGCCACTGAGACCCTGACGCTCCTCAGCTTCCTCAAATCAGACCTCTCGGAGCTGAAAGTGAAGAAGAAAGGAGTGAGGATTGGCCTTGATGCAAGCTCTGATGGCTGCTCTGGCATCACCAACTCTTCTCTGGGCAGCCGTGGCGCCGCTCAGCCCCCCAGCCGCTGGGCACCGGGTGAGCGGCCAACACTCAAGGACCTGACAGCCACTTTGCGTCGAGCCAAGTCCTTCACCTGCTCCGAAAAATCGGGGGCACGGAGGCTTTTCCTACAGAGCACCATGAAGCAGAGCTCCTCCGAGCTCCTCCTGGCCACTGCCAACAGCCAGGACCAAGTGGCCTTGGATAGCGGACAGCAAGGGGATGAGGATGCTCTCCCCATGGTCATCCAGGACCAGTACATCCAGGAGGCGAGGCAGGTCTTTGAGAAGATCAGCAGGATGGGTTCCCAGCAGGACTATGGCTTCACAGCAGAGCAGAAGGACAGTGGAGGTGTGGAGGGCACTGAGGTGGTGGCACCGATGGGGACAACAGACTTGACCCTTCAGGGACAGGCAGAGAGCACGCGGTGTTTGAAGGAAGTAGAGCTGGAGGAGAACCTCGCTCGCAGGAAATCCGTGGAGGAGCTGTCAGGTCACGAGTCGAGCGTGACGGACGAGGGCATCGTCACAGAGCCAGAGCCTGTGGGGATGCCCTTCCAAGACTTGCATGAATCTGTGGATGCCTGGACATTGCCCAACACTGGGCCGGCAGCTGGTGACACCGAAATGCCACTGCCTGCTCAGCCGGCGGCAGCGGTTGAAGACCTTCCAGCTGGCAAATCCGAGACACCAAGCACCCCTGGCAGCTTGCGGCGCCGACGTAAGTTCCCCTCAGCGGGTGCCAATGGGATGGAGGGTGGCAGCGAGGGTGGCACCGAAACCTACCGCTCCCTGAGCGACCCCATGCCCCACCGGAGGTGCTCGGTGGCAGAGGAAGCAAAGAATTTCTCCGTCGACAGCAACCTCCTGGGCTCGCTGAGCACCAAGGCGGGCATCCCCCAACCTGCTGCCATTGGAGGCAGCGCAGGCAGCGCAGGCAGCGACCTATCACTCGGCAGTGATGGGCCACGGGACTACAGCAGCCTCATCCAAACCATCGTCAGCCAGCCCGGCGCCATGGCTAAGCTCATCGATGAGAAGGGCAACGGCAAGACCATCAAGAAGAAGTCATTGAGTGACCCCAGCCGCCGTGGTGAGCTGCCGGCCGGTGCCTTTGAAGGTCCCGGTGAGGCCATCAGTGAGCTGGAGCCCAGCATCCCACCGTCCAGCAGTGAGCCCATCCTCTCAGCACAACCAGCAGCACCGGGCACCGGCCGTAGTTATGGCTTTGACCCCAAGTTGGCTGATGTGTTGTCCCCTCGAATTGCCCGGCGCAGCTCCAAGAAGCGCTCCAACCGCGCAGCTCACCAGGAAAACCAACCACCACCAGCACCTGCCATCCTCACCAAGAGCCGCCCGGCCACCAAACACATCCGTCACACCAGCGAGCCCGCCACCTTCGTCCCCATCTCCGTCCCCGAGCCGCTTGTCCCCTCCAGCCACCACAGCCACCTCCCTGCCTCTGCTGCTGGCCGGTCACCTGGCAAATCCTTCCCGACTCTCCAACCTCCTTCGCTGGAGGATGTCACCAAGCGGTACATGCTGGCCCTCAACTCAGGTGACGCGTCCCCCAGTCCTGGGGATGGATCCCGCTCTCCGCCCGCTGCCCCACCACCCCGGCTGCCCCGGTGCCCACGGCCACCCGACGAACACAGCCCCAGGACCAAGCCACAGGTGGTAAGTGCCCATCCATCCTAAAAAACCTTCGTTTCACAGGGCACGTGTCACTTCCAGAGTGTTGGTGGCTTTGAGTGTTCCTTGCATGTCCCTTGTTGAGGACAAGTTCCCATCTGCGGATGTGCTGCCGGATGGCCGAGAGCCTTCCCAGGCCTTTCCAGTTGTCCCAGGGGGATGAGCTCTTGTTTGTAGGAGTGACCTCCCCAGTATAAAAGCGACTTTTGGGTGGGAAGAAGCAGTTTTCAGGTTAAATAGCACCAAATATTGCTGGAAGGTGGTTTTATAGACTTATATTCTATATTTATATATAGCATCTCCCAGCAATGCTATATAAGGTCCCAGTAAACGGGTGTGCTTTTGGCCAGCCCCAAGATGTCGAATAAAAAAATGCCTTTTTCTTGGCAGGGAGGGCTTAAATGATCCTTTTGCTTGGATCATAACCCCTTACCAACCAAATCAGCATTTCCCCCCCCAAAAAAAAAACCGCCATTCCTCTGCCTGGGACCGTTTACTTTGTCGTGCTGGCGGCGTGGGAAACAAGAGAAGAAATATTCTTGTGCACCCACTGACTATTTTATCGATGGGTAAAGTTTTTGTCCTGTCTGCAGAGGAATCAGTGTTGCTTGGGGGATGCAAAGGAGGTCGATTCACCCCAAAGCGCGACTGTGGGCTTTGGGGTCTTTCCCAGGGTAGGTTTCCGGCATCGCTGGCCCCTCGGCTGTTGTTTGAAAGATGGACTTGGGTTCCCATTGCTCTGGGTGTTTGTGCCGGGAAGCGCTTGGAAGCGCCACCTCCTCCTGCGGCACAGCAGCTCCGGCACCCACGGGGCTTTTAATAGCTCCAGGCGAAGCCCAGAAATACCCGTTCCCGCGGGGGATGAGCTGAGAGCTCACGGGGATGGGGCTGGCAGGGTTCTCTCTCGCCCTGCTTCGATGCTGGTTTAAGAGGACGGGCTGGACCGTTCCCTTCCAACAGCCGCCGGCAGCCAAGCGTGAAGTCCCCGAGGCTGAGCCCAGTGGTGTAACCCTTGCTGGCCAGGGCAGAGCCACATGGAGCAGGGTAGTTTTTCTTTGCATGCTCCTGAAATCCAAATCCCTATGTCATCATTTCCCCAGGATATCCTTTTGGGGTCAGGCATCCCTGCAGCATCTTCCCCCAAGATATTTTCCTGGGGACCAGCAGCCCCATAGTATCATTCCCCCCAAGATACTCTCCTGGGGTCCACCATCTCTGCAACATCATCCCCCAAGATAGTCTCTTGGAGTCCAGCACCCTCACAGCATCATTCCCCCCAAGTTATTTTCTTGGGGTCCAGCATCCCTGTATCATTTCCCCAGGATATCCTCTTGGGGTCAGGCATCCCTGCAGCATCTTCCCCCAAGATATTTTCCTGGGGTCCAGCAGCATCATAGCATCATTCCCCCCAAGATATTCCCCTGGGGTCCACCATCTCTGCAGCATCTTCCCCCAAGATATACTTTTGGGGTCCAGCATTCCCACAACATCATCCCCCCAAAATATTCTCATGGGATCCAGTATCCCTGCAGCATCATTCCCCCAGGATATTCTCCTTGGCGGGGGGACAACTCTGCTCCCCATCCAGCTCCTTCTCTGGCTGTTGTCCCCATTGCTGGACAACAGGTGGTAGTGGTGAAGAATGGGAAGCCCCTGGCTCCTGTAAAAAACATCCGTGGCAATAATTTTGGGGTGAATTTTGCAAGATTTTATTCCAATGTACCAGTTTAGAGCAAAGCACTTGTCTTCTCTGGTCTTGGGGTGAAAAATGCCAGTGAGGCTTCGAGCACTATGATTTAGTGGGGTAATGAGGAACCTCATGGGACTGCAGCTGGTGGCACCCTGGGGACACCCCAAGGTGAAGCAGTGTACCCGGAGGCATTTCTTTATAAATATCACTTACTAAATTATTAATATGTTAAGTCTATATAATATAGGGTTGATATTAATAATTTATAATGAGATTATTTCATATTCAGGCAGCTCCCTGTGGTGCCCTAGGGACAGTGCCCAGCCCATGATGGCTCCAGTATCAGGGATGCTCTGTTGACCCTGCACCCTGATACACTCCCAAAACCCAGGTCACTTTAGGATCATTTCAGGTGGATTTTTACCAACTCCAGCACTGGGTTCTGGCAACTGGGACCCCAGTTTGGCTGAGCATCCCCTTGGGGACATGGGCCACTCTGTGAGGCTGGACCCCAGGGATGCTGCTCCTCACCTTGCTTGAACCCGCCAGCCTCAGCAAAGAGGGTGCGAATTTTCCCTTTTAAGGGCAACGCCGCAGCTGTATCTTCAAATCTCTCTCCTGCCTTTGAATTTCTTTGTGCTGCAGCCATAGCATAACTGGAACCAGGATTTTTATTTCTCTTTTTGATTTATTATATAGTGGAGCTGGGATGTTTTATTTCAGATGGCACCGGCCATGGCTGGGGAAGCAGGGGGGGTTCAGAGGGGGACTGAGCCCTGCAAGGGAGCTGGTTTAATTAAAGACGAGAGCATCGTGGACCGGATATAACTTGGCACCAGGACGGCTGGCTGGGAGTGGAGATTTATGTGCTCTCTGACCGACAGCGAAGAAATAAGCTTTATTTTTTAATTTATTTTTTTTCCCCTCCTTAACTCAATGGAGAGGGCTGGCGTCGCGAGGTCGGTCCTCTCCTTGGGGAAGCGGTCACTGCTCCTTGGGGATTTTGAGGTACTGGAGCATCTTTCCCATGTCATGGTGATGGTCTGTCCTTCCTGGTGTCCATCTCCAGCAGACAATGCTGGGAAGAGATTAATAATGGGGTCCAGCAGCCCTGTAGCATCATCCCCCCAGGATATTTTCCTGGGGTCCAGCATCCCTGCTGCATCCTTCACCAGGATAATCTCCTCAGGACTAGCATCCCTGCAGCATCATTCCCCCAGGATATTCTCCTGGGGTCCACCATCCCTGCTGCATCCTTCCCCAGGATATTCTGCAGAGCAGTATCCCTGCAGCATCGTTCCTCTAAGATACTCTCTTGGGGTCCAGCATTCCCCCAGCATCCTTCCCCACGATATTCTCCTGGGGTCCACCATCCCTGCAGCATCCTTCCCCAGGATAATCTCCTTGGGACCAGCATCCCTGCAGCATTGTTCCCCCAGAATATTCTTCTGGGGTCCACCATCCCTGCAGCATCCTTCCCCCAAGATATTCTCCTGGGATCCACCATCCCTGCAGCATCCTTCTCCAGGATATTCTCTTGGGGTCCACCATCCCTGCAGCATCCTTCCCCAGGGTATTCTCCTGGGAACCAGTATCATTCCCCCAAGATATTTTCCCAACACCCCATTGTTTGGGGGTGGCTTTGGAGAAGGTGAGCACTGCCATGCTGGCTGTATGCTGGGTTCAGCCGCCCAGCGTGTCCTGCCTAGGAGAGGTAACGTGCTGTTCTCCCTCGGCGGCAGGACTGTTTGTCCTGGGTGCTTTCCAGCAATCCTCCATGGAGCTGGAGCTGGCCAAGCTGTCCTGGGTGCAGAAGAGCTCCTTCATGCTGTGTCTGATGCGGGGCACGAGGTTTTTAATTCCCCAGGAGCCGTTAGCAACATGTCTCACCCCGGCACACAGTGGGGGGGCAGCGGGAAGAAAGGGTGCTTTCAAGAAAATCCGGAAAAAAACCCCAAAAAACTCAAGACAGAGAAGTTTTTCTGCCTCCAGCATCCCATGAGCCACTGGGATGGGCAAGAGCATGCGTGCACACCAATGCACACGTATGTGCAGCAGCCTGTTCCCAAGCAGGGGTGCGTATGGGGTTCATTTAGCATGCATTTGGGGTGGATTTGGGGTCCATTTGCTACTCAGGGAGGGTATGATCGGGAATGCCAGGCTGGCAACCCCTTGAGTCTTTCTTTTCCCTGTGGCCAAATCCAGCATGGGATGGAAAATTAGGTATGCTTACTGCCGTGCTCTGTTTGTTGACTTAGCAGCAGTCGGATTAAACAGGAAAATATTGATTTAAATATAGCACCTCGCGGGAGCAGAGGAGTCGTGGGAACGCGGCCCCCAGCGCCCCGGCCACTGCCTTCCCCACCTGCTGCACCCTGAGCAGGGTGGCTGCACCCCGAAAAAGTCATTGGGGATGAAGGGGGATCCCCAAAGGGAAACATCGGGGGCACGTTCCCAGGGATGCTTGCGTAAAACCCCTGCATCCCCCTCGAGCATCCTCTCTCTGAGCTTGCCCCAACGTGGTTCGTCCTCCAGAAGCTCATCCTCACTTTGGGGACAGCTCAAGCGCCAGATCCATGCGTGGGCCAAATATTCCTTGGTCAAAGTTTGGCATCTTTGGAGCTATATATCCCTCCATTCCTTTTCCATAAATCTCTATAGAAACCAGGTTTGGGCCATGGCTGGCAGTTTTCTCATTTTTCCGCATTACTGGAAATCTATAATTAAAGCTGTTGTGGGGGGAGGATGGGGACGGGTAAATCTTGGCTTTTCTCTCCCAGTGCCTGCGCCGATGGTGTGCCCAGTTTTTGCGCCCCTGGCTCTGCAATAATCAGCAAAAGGCTGGGGTGAGGGGAAACTGAGGCACACAGGGAGCCCCCTCTGCCCTTCAGAGGGAGGTTGGAGGTGGGATGGAGCCAGGAGAAGTTGGCGAAGCATCAGGGGGGACCCATGGGTGATGCTACCTAGCAGTGGCACAGACTGATGGGACCACTGGCATGGGACCAAGCAAAACCCAAGCAGAGCCTCTTAACTCTGCCCAGTTTTGCCCCTTTTCTTCCCTGGTGTAAAAATCTCCTCAATGATTCCCATTTTTGCCTCTTTCCTTCCCCTGTGCCAAAATCCCCTTAACTCTGCCCACTGGCAAAATCCCTTTAGCTCTGCCCATTTGGGCTCTTTCCCTTCCCTTCCCTTCCCTTCCCTTCCCTTCCCTTCCCTTCCCTAGTACCAGAATCCCCTTAACTCTGATGGTTTTGCGTCTTTCTTCCCTTGGCGCCAAAATCCCCTTAACCCTGCCCATTTTTGCCCCTTCCATTTCCAGCTGCCAAAATCCAGTTAACTCTGCCCTTTTTTGCCTCTTTCCTCCCTTGGTTCCAAAATCCCCTTAACCATACCTATTTTTCATTCTTCCCTTCCCCACTGCAGGAATCCTCTTAAATCTACCCCTTTTTTGCCATTTTCCAATTGCTCAAATCCCCTTAACTGTGCCCATTTTTGCGTCTTTCTTCCCTTGGTTCCAAGATCCCCTTAACTCTGTCCAATTTTGCCACTTCCCTTCTCTGCTGCCAGAATTCCCATACCTCTACCCACTTTTGCCCCTTTCCCTCTGCCAGGGTTTTGAATGCCCTTGTGTGACACAGAGGACATGTCTTGGTGTCACCCAGAGCCACTCCCCTTGCTCCTTGTCCCTTGTCCCTGTTGCCTGCCCCTACTTTAATTTAAAGCCTCTAATTAATTAAGCAGCAAACTCCAACAGAGAGGATGGACCAGTGTGGGTACACATCCTTTGACCCCAAGCACCCCATGGGTGCAGGGTGCCCTTGTGATGGTGGCCATGGGACAGGATCCAGCCCCGGAGTGAGAGGGTTAGTGCTGGGCTGAGCTCGGTGCCAGGGGCTGGCCTTGGCCCATGGCTGCCTGGCCCAAAGGTCAGGCTCTTGGCAGGATGCCGGGGCTGCAGAGAGGGTGAGGAGCTGGGATAGACTCAATGTGAGCTCCACATCCAGCCCTTGGAGGGATGCATGGCTCTGTGCAGGTGCAGGGGTGCATGGAGAGGTCCCCTGGTGCAGGGGTCAACGTGCAAGGATACATGCAGAAGTCCTGGGTGTAGGGCTGCACGTCCAGGAGGACTCTAGTGGCAGAGGTGCACATATAGGGGTGCATGAGGAGGTCCCTGGTGCTGGGGTGCTCCTACAGAGATGCCCCAGGAGGACATTGATGCAGGGGTGCACATGAAGGGCTGAATCGGGAGATCCCTGGTGCTGGGGTGTCACAGAATCACAGAATTGTCAGAGTTGGAAGGAACCTCTAGAGGTCATCCAGTCCAATTCTCCTGCTAAAGCAGGGTTGCCTAGAGCACATCACTCAGGACTGCTTGAAGGTCTCCAGAGAAAGGGACTCCACACCATCCCTGGGCAGTCTCTGCCAGGGCTCTGGCACACTCATCCTAAAGAAGTTTTTTCTCATCTTTACTTCCCGTGGTCCAGCTTGTGCCCGTTGTCCCTCGTCCTGTCACTGGGAACCACTGAGAAGATTCTGGCACCATCCTCCTTCAAGCCACCCTTCAGATACTTGTGAGCATTAATAAGGTCTCCCCTCACCTTCTCTTCTCCAGGCTAAAGAGTCCCAGCTCTCTCAGCCTTTCCTCATCAGGGAGATGCTCCAATCCCTCCATCATCTTTGTTGTCCTACGCTGGACTCTCTCCAGTAGTTCCCTGTCTCTCTTGAACTGGGGAGCCCAGAACTGGATGCAGTATTCCAGTTGTGGCCTCACCAGGGCAGAGTAGAGGGGGAGAATGACCTCCCTCCACCTACTGGCCACACTCTTCCCTATGGCCAGTGTGTCTGTGCAGGGGTGCACGGGGAGATCCGTAGTGTTGCTGTCCATGTGCATCACTGTATAGGGAAATCCCTGGTACTGGAGTACACCTGCATCCTTGTGCTGGGATGTCCCTGATGCTGGGGTGCGCATCCAGGCTTGCACATGGTGCAGGGATGGATGTGCAAGGGTGCATGGTGGGAGGTCCTTGGTTGCAGGGGTGCCTGGGCAGTAGTGCACAGGGAGGACCTTGATGCAGGAGTGCATATAGAGGAGTGCTCGAGGAGGTTCTTGGTGAAGGGATGGATGTGCAGGCATGCACAGGGAGATCCATGGTGTTGCTGTCCATGTGCATCCCTGTATACAGAAACCTGTGGTGCAAGAGTGCATGTGCAGAGGTGTCTGGAGAGGTTCCTGGTGCAGGGATGCCCATGCAGTGGTGCAAAGAGAGGTCCCTGGTGCAGGGATGCCCATCCAGTGGTACATGGGGAGGTCCCTGGTGCAGGGATGCCCATGCAGTGGTGTATGGAGATATCCCTAGTGAAGGGATGCCCACACAGTGGTGCAAAGAGAGGTCCCTGGTGCAGGGATGCCCATCCAGTGGTACATGGGGAGATCCCTAATGGTGAGGTGCTGGTGCTGGGGTGTCCTTCCAGGGGTGCAGAGGGAGATCTCTGATGCCGATGTGTACACGCAGAGTTGCACGGGGAGATTCTGGTGGCAGTGTGCACGTGCAAGGGGGCATCAGGAGATTGATGAGGCCAGTCTTGCACACACAGGGGTGCAGAGGGAGATCCCCAGTGATGGGGTGGACATGCAGGGGTGCACAGGGAGGACCCTTGTGCTGGGGCATAAGGGTTCGAGGATGGGTAAAAAGAGCGGTTGTGCCAGTTTGTGTGTGCAAGGGTGCACGAGGAGCCTCATGGTGCTGGTTTGCACACATACAAGGGTGCACTGGGAGATCAGTAGTGCCACTGTGCTACTTTCCATCCATCCATCCATCCATCCATCCATCCATCCATCCATCCATCCATCCACCTCTACCGACCCATCTCCATTTATCCCCATCCATAAAATCATAGAATCATTCAGGTTGGAAAATACCCTTGGGATCATCAAGTCCAACCATCAACCCTGCTACAAAGTTCTCCCCTACACCATATCCCCCAACACCACATCTAAATGACACTTCAACACATTCAGGGACGGGGACTCAACCCCCTCCCTGGGCAGCCCATTCCAGGCTCTGACCACTCTTGCTGGGAAAATTCTTTCCTAATGTTCAGCCCAAACCTACGCTGTTGACACAGCGTGAAGCCATTCCCTCTTGTTCTATCCGTAATTCCCTGTGAGAAGAGACCAACACCAACCTCTCTACAATGTCCTTCAAGTAGCTGTAGAGAGTGATGAGATCTCCCCCCAACCTCCTCTTCTTCAAACCAAACAGTCCCAGCTCCTTCAAGTGCTCTTCATAAGATTTATTTTCCAGGTCCTTCACCAGCTTCGTTGCCCTCCTCTGCACTCACTCCAGCACCTCAATATCTCATCCATCCACCCACCCATCTCCATCCATCACTCTCCATTCATGTATCCATCTCCATCCATATATACATCTCTATCTACCTGCCTCCATCCATCCATCTCTATCCACCCATCTCCATATCTCCCCATCCATCTCCATCCATCTCCTCCCATCTCTTTCCATCTCCATCCACCCATCCAGTGATCACCCTCCACCTATCTCCACCACCCATTCCCACCACCCATCCCAAACAACAGGCCCCACTATCCATACAGGCATGATTTTCAAAGCAGGCATGGTCCATCATCCAGAACAACATCTCCTGAAGGCATCAAACCCAGCTGGCACAGACAGAACCCACTAAACCAAATACATTGTCATTTCCACCGTGATGTTTCCAGGCCAGGATGTGTCCAGAGAAGAAAAATCAGCCACTTCCACCCCCTCTCCCTCAACGTGGCTCTTTTTAAAGCTCTGATGGTTGGTCCCGGTGGGGCTGTTTCTCCAGGCTCCCTTGGTTTCCATGGAGAGGATGGGTGAGGAATTTCGAAGGGAATGGCTCCAGTAAATGAACTCTTCTCTAAAAATAGCGTGTTTGCTTTTGGGTCTTTGGGAACTGCGGCCCGGCCAATGGGAGGGAGAACGAAAATCAGCATCTGGGTAAAAATATTCCAGTAACTCACTCTTTGTGCAACTCCCATCAGAGCTGCTCAACTTCCGGGAGACAGGGGTCTGGTCCCAGCCTGCCCAGTTCCTGCCCACACTGGTACCAGTTTCTCTGTGACCACCGTTCCTGGTTGCAGATGGGGGTTGTCCCCAAACTGCATGTCCCCCTGTGCCTTATATAAATTGTTTTAAGTTGAATCCCTTTAATTTGAGGTGTAGAAGAGTTGACAGCAGGAACGTGTTGGTCTTGTGTGACCCCCATGTCCTGTGAGGTCCCAGAGCCACTAGACGTAGTCCTTTTTGGGAATCAGGGATGGCTGCCACCACCACCTTCCACCCTAATGGTGACATCCAAGACACCAGCGAACACCATTAAAATATCTCTACGTGGATGTGCTGGGAAAAGAGTGTCTGTGGTAGTGTCCACCACCAGGTTTCTTCCAGAGAAGCCACCATCCTGACGTGTGGATGGCCACCATCAGGTTGTGTCCAGAGAAGCCAGCGTCCCAATGTGGAGATGGCCACCACCAGCATCCATCCAAAGGCGTGACCATCACAATGAGGAGATGGCTACTACCAGATCACCTCTAGAGAAGCCACCATCCTGACATGGGGAGGGCTGCCACCAGGTCCCCTCCAGGGGACCCACCATTCCAACATGGGAATGACCACTACCAGGTCCTCTCCAGAGAAGCCACCTTCCTGAAGGGAGGGTGTTCACCACCAGTTTCCCTCTGGAGGAACCACCATTCTGACACGGGGATCACCACCACCAGGTCCACCCTGGAGGATTCACTATCCCAACATAGGGATGACCACCACCAGGTCCCTTCCAGAGGAGTGACCATTGTGATGAGGTGATAGCCAGCACCAAGACCCCTCCAGAGAAGCCACCATCCCAACAGGAGGATGGCCACCATTAGGTCCCCTCCAGAGAAGCCACCATCCTGACGTGGAGACATCAGCATCCCCACACGGTTCCTGGGGCTGGAGAAGGTTTCCTTGGCGGTGCTGTGGAGTTGCTATTTGTGACTGCCCGTTCCCGAGCCCTGCGGTACTCTCCAAAAAAAACAAGAAGGGAGTTGTTTGCATGGGAAGATTGGCATCTCCAAGCCCGGGATACGGTTTCCTGCTTTTTTTAGCCGGAGTAGGAGCAGACTCGTCGGCCTGCCCTGATTTGGCATCCTTCTTCTTGCTTTTCTTTTTCAGAAGGGCTTCATCCTGACCCCTCAGCAGAAGCACCGTCGCTAGCGGGAGGGGATCAGTTTTGGTCTTTTTTTTGTTGTTGTTGTTGTTGTTTTGGTTGCCCAAAACCCCGGTGAGATGGGATGTAGATGGCTCAGAGCCTCAGTAAGCGGAGAGGGGTCTCGTCCCTTGGCCGTCAGAACCCGGCGCAGGTCAGTAGATGCCGAAATACCCTTTTCTCACACCAAATCCCTTTCCCCACTGCCCTCAGTCGCTGGGGGTGCCGCCGTGACAATGACATGACAGGGAAGGCGTCACCTCTCGCCTTGCCGTGATGTGACGTTAGATGTGGGCGTTCCTGGCAAGGTCTCCCCCCCCCCGAATGGCTCCCTGACGCCCCTGTCACTGCTGTGCTGGGTGAGGGGACTTGCTGTGTGGGGGCTGCTGTGGTGATGCTGGGGATGGAGGCTGGCATGGGCACAAAGCGGGGGCTTCTCCTAGTGGTTGCACCCAGGCTGCTGCCAAGGATATGGGTCCGGGTGCAGGGGAGTGTGAGAAGAGCCAGGGCAGGGGCATGGCACGGGCTGTTTGGGGCTCCTGGCTCCTGTATGTCCATCAGCTCCTGGGTGTCCATGGACTCCCTTGTACCTGTTGGCTTCCTGGTGCTCATCAGTTCCTGGGTACTTGTGGATTCATGGATGCCCATGCTCTCCTTGTACCTGTTGGATCCTAAACATCCATCCCTCAGCTCCTAGGTGCCCATCAGCTCTTGGATGTTTGTGAATTTCTGGGTGCCTATGAACACCTGTTGGATCCTGAGTATCCATCAACTCCTGGGTGCCCATCAGCTCATAGGTGCCTGTCATCTTGTGGTCGCTTGTAGGTGGACTCCTGGTATCTCTTGAATCCTGGAAATCCATCAACTCCTGCATCTCCATGCACTCTGGGTGGCCCATGGACTCTTGGGTATCTGTTGGAATCTGGGTGCCCATCAGCTCCTGTGTGTCTGTCAACTCCAGGTTGTGTGTGGATTGTGGGTGTCCAGGGTAGATCCTTGGCATCTATCAGCTGCTGAACAAGCATCAACTCTTGAGTGCCCTTTGGCTCTTGGATATCTCCTGCTGCCCATTGGCTCCTGGGTGCCCAGTGGCTCCTGAGTGCCCTTTGGCTCTCAGGTGCCCATCAGTCCCTGGGTGCCCATCAGCTTCTGATCCTCATTGACTCCTGCTTCCCATGGGCTCCTGGTACCCAGGCTCCTTGTGCCCATCAGCTTCTGATGCCCAATGCCTGCTGGGTGCCCATCACCTCCTGGGTCCCCTTTGTTTCTTTGATGCCCATCACCTCTTGGTGCCCATCAGCTCCTTGATGCCAGTCACCTCCTAGTGCCTATCAGCTCCTTGGTGCCAATAACCTCCTGGTGCCCATCAGCTCCAGCTGCCCATTGGCTCCAGGGTGCCTGTCAGCTTCTGGGTGCCCTTTGGCTCTCAGATGCCCATTGGCTTCTGGCCCCCATTGGCTCCCAGCCCCCATTGGCTCCTGGGTGCCAATCACCTCCTGGTGCCCACTGGCTCCTGGTGACCATCACCCCCTGGGCTCCAGACAAGCACCCTGCTGGGTACCCCAACTTTGTTTGCA
>VXBJ01005105.1:113534-128664 GCA_013400055.1 Nycticryphes semicollaris
GTTTGGTGGGATGGGGGGGAATAGGTGGTGGTGGTGGGGGGTGTGCATGGATGCGTCATGTTTGGACACGTGTGCACCCAGCAGAACCCGGCACCTGCAGGGTCTGGACCGCGATTGCCGTGGCAACGGCGCCTCCATCCTCATCTTTAGCCTGCCGCCCCCAGGGTTCTTCGGATTGCAGGGAGGGAGGATGCTCCCACCCGGTGAGGGTAATGGGGGGGGGGAGGGCTGGAGCCATCCCTGCCACCACCCCCCACCACCAACCCCCCCAGTGCTGATTTAGACTGCAGAGGCATCGTCTAGTGGGGAAATGCCCCAATCCCCATCACGGCGGGGGCTGATCCTGGGGGTGCTAAGCATCTCGAAAGAAGGCAGGATGCAGTTGGGGAGCAGCAAGGGGGGTCCCCAGGAAGACCCCATGGAGACCATAGCAACATCAGTCCCCTGGGGGAGAGGGTTTGCTGGAGTAAGGGATGCAGTGGGGCGCATCCTGCCCGTGCCTGGGTACCACTTGGCCCCACCAGGGTGGTGCGTTACTCCTAGCTCCTGCTCATCCCAGCAGGAATTTCACCCCGCTGGGATAATACCACTGCTGTAATGGTGAAAATATAAATTCCCTTACCAACGGCTGGGCCTCATCCTGCCTCTTCCCACTGCTGCAAAACCCCAACCACCGGTGCTGAGCATCTTCAGCTCAATGATCCGGCCCTTGGCTTTGGGAGCTGGGGCAGCTCCGGAAAATGTCGGGGTCATCATATTGAGGTGGGGAACTACAGGCTGTGCGAGTGTTGGGGAAACTGAGGCAGGTTGGGGGAGTGGGGTGGTGTGTCAGATGCTCTGCACCCCTAAAGCTCATCCTCCAGTGAGTGTCCTTCAACCCATCATTACAACAAATTAATCCAGCAGTGAGAGTGTTAATAAACTTCAGGCTGTAATGAAGAGGGGAGGTCTCAGACAGCATCCTAGAGGACCCCGGCATCAATGTCTTTTGGGGGGGGCAGATTTCTTGGAGAGGCTTTGGCCCATCACTGTAATATTTGGCTCTAGACAGTTTCCTCCTTGCTTGGCTGAACAGACCAATATGGGCTTGGTGGGTGAGTGGGGAAACTGAGGCACGGCTCTGCTCACAGGCACTGAGCAGAATCTGGCCAGGATCCCTCCCCATAGCTCCTTGGGGACCACCATGGTGACCTCCATCTGTGGTGAGGATGGTTGAGTTAAGGCTTCCTCATGTGGTTGCAGAGTGGCTTCTTGGCACCCGTGTCCCCACTGGGAGCAGTGGGGGGGACATATATCTCCTTGTGGCTGGGGGACATGGGCTCATCCCGTGAGGACATGGGGTACATGAGGGTTTGGTGGCTCCAGCAGACTGTGTAGCAGCAGCAGGTCAGGGGAACCTGGTCCCAACAGGCTGTAGTGGCCCCATGGGACATCTCTGTACCCAGGGTTGTTGAGGTATTCAAGCACCCAAGACCTTTGGAAGGCCTTTGTCCACAGGGCCTTTGGGGCATCTGTGCACCTACAGCATTCAGGGTGTCCCTGCAACCCTGGCCTTTGAGTGTCTCTGTGCCCAGGTCCATTGGAACATCTCTACACCCAGGACCTTTGGAGCATCTCTGCACCCATGGCATTAGAGATGTCCAAGCCTCCATGGTCTTCGGGTTTTTTAAGCATCCAGGGCCTTTGGGGGGTCTCACCCCTACAGCTTGGGGTGTCTCTGCACCCGGGACCTTTAGAGGGTCTCTGTGAACAAGACTCTTGCAGTGTCTCCATACCCAACACCTTGGAGCTTCTCCTTTCGCAGGGCTCATGGAGGGTCTCTACACCCCAGGATTTCATACCCAAGGGCTTTGGAGCATCTCTGCACCCAAAACTTTTGGGTTACCTCACAGCCAGGGTCTCTGGAGAGTCTGCACTTGGAAAACTTTTGGGATATCTGCACCCAGTGCACTTGGAGCTTCTGTGCACCAAGAACTTTTGGGCTACCTCCTCTGCACCCAGTGTCTCTGGAGCACCTCCATATGCAAAAATTTTGGGGTATCTCACACCCAGGGCCTCTGGAGCATCTCTTTACCCAAAACCTTTGGGGTGTCTCACAGCAAGTCTCTGGAGCATATCCACACCCAAAACTTTTGGGGTCTCTGAAGCATCTCTGCGCTCAAAACATTCCAGGTATCTCAGCACCCAGGGCCTTTGGAGCATCTCCACATGCAAAAGTTTTGGGGTGTTTCTGCACCCAGGGCCCTCGGATCATCTCTATACCCAAAACATTTGGGATACCATTGCACCCAGCACCTTCGCAGTCCCTCCACACCCAAAACTTTTGGGGTGTCTCTGCACTCAGTGTCTTTGGAGCATCTCTGCACTTAAAACTTTTAGGGTGCCTCACACCCTGGGCTCTGGAGCATCTCACACCCCAAGCTTTTGGGGTATGCCTGCAGCCAGGACCATGGGAACATTTCTGCACCCGAAATGTTTGGGGTGTCTCTGCACCCACAACCTTTGGAACATCTCTGTACCCAAAAGTTTTGGGGTGTCTCTGCACCCAGGGCCTTTGGAGCATCTTGAACCCAAAACTTGTGGGGTGTCTCATACCTTGGGCTCTGGAGCATCTCACCCCCAGCCTGAGCTGTAGGGGTGTCCCCCCAGATGTTGCGTGCGAGGGGGGTCTCCGAGCCCCATAACTGAGAAGACCCTGACCTATTTGCTTCCCAAAGGCTGGCGGACCATCCCACACCACCACCTCCCTGTGCTCCCCACCCCCCAACCCCACGAATCTCCCCTGCTGTGAAGCCACAGCCCGGCTCTGGGGTGCCCGGGGTGCTGGGCAGGAGGCGAATTCCTACGGGACCGCTCCGAGCGGAGCCGTCGGAGAGACGGAGGGCGCCGGGACCGACCCATGTAGGGCTGTGAGAGCCAGGGCGGGCTCCTGACGCGGCCGCGGAGGAAACCAGGCGTCTCTGTGCGCTCGGTGTCATGTACTTCCTAATCCTCCCAGATTCCTCCATCGGGGTGGAGAGGGAGCAGAGGGGAGCTGGACGCCAGCCGGGCTCCTCCGGTGTTCAGCCACCCCGCTGAGCCCCCGTGCCGGCACTGACACCCCACCACACAGCTCTCCTTCCGTCGTGTCACCCCAAAAATTCATCTTGTCTTTCTTTCCACCCCGGGCAGGACATGAGGAAACACGTCATCATGACGCTGCTGGACACGGAGCAGTCCTACGTGGAGTCCTTGCGCACCTTGATGCAGGTAACGCGGCACGGCTGGGAAGGTGGCACCCCAAACCATGGCACAGCGTGATTGTCCCTTGCTTGTCACCATCCCCAGGACCTCAAGTTGGACCCCCAGCCGTGGGTGCTCTACCAGCCCGGATGCGGCGTGGGGATGGATTGGGGACGGGTGGCAGTGGGGATGTTGGGGACAGCAGGACAGGCAGTGGGAGCAACATGGCAATAATGTGAAAAACGGGATGTGGGGGTCACCCCTGTGCCCAAAATCAAGCCTGTAAAGTTCCTGGTGGGTTGTCACCTGGAAGGTATTGTGTCCTCTTATCCCTTCCTGTGCTTGCCCCCTAAATGCTCTTCCTCATGCTGCACCCCATCTCCTGGGCTGTTGCTGATGGCCATCCCATGATGGGGGGATCCCTTACATGTCCCCCCCGTTTTCTGCTCAGCGTCATCAGCTGCAGCCATGGGCCAAGAGTTTCTCTCGGTCTTTTTTTTACTGAGCTGGTTCCAACCCCCTTAGAGCAGCCTGGCCGGAGGGCCCGCCCCACATTTCAGATGTTAATGAGGGTGTTTTAGAAGGTTAATGGTGGTCAACGCCCTGGAGACTAGGTCACGCTGGCGTAGGTGTGGGTTGGCCAACCAGATCGCTGCAGGTGGAAGCACCTAAAAATCAGAGCTCTGCTCTGCTCCCTACAAAGCAGTGCCTGTAGGACATCTGGTGGGCACATCCACCAGGGCATGGGACACCCATTCTCCTGGCTTTCTCTATAAATCCCCTGCAAGGATGCTCCTGTGGTGGACCCAGATATGCTCTACCAGATGTTGCTGCAGGAGGGAAGGACCTTTCAAGGCTGTTGCTAGTGCAGATGTTGGCTTGGAGGGGTGAGAGGATGTGGGCTCTGGGGTTTATTTTGAGGGAAAGCATACAGGGTTTGGGGTTGGGTGGTATTCCTGCTGGTCTTGGCACGGACAGAGGCTATCCCATAGTCTCTGTCCTCCTCTGAGGTGGGACAAGAGGCTGCTGGAGAGAGGACAGCCATGCTGGGGCTCACTGGTTCCCCACTGGAGGGACTGGTTGGACACATGGTGCTTTAATGCCTGAGTTTTCGCCCATGGGACAAGTCCTGACATGGTGCAACCAGGGGGACCTGGCTTTCGGCGGGGGGGGAGGGGGGAGTCACAAGGCTCCAGACGCCCCCAGTTCCCTGTATTAGCTGGGACAAGGTGTTTGGATCCCTGCTGTAACACGATGGCTACCAGGGACAGGGACCACGGTATCATCTTCCAGCCAAGCCAGATGGCGCATGAGCAAGCCCTGCCTGCTCTCCTCGTGTGCCAAGGCAGGGGCTGTCTCCATGTTCTTCTTCCCCATCTGGTCCTCGCTCCCCCAGTTTCACAGTGAGTGGGATGCGTGGCACAGCCCAGCCCAGCTCCTGCTGAAGGTGTTGGCCATTTGGCCCTTCTAAATTGGCTTTTCACGGGATACCCGCCACCAGTCTGAGGAACCTCATGCTTGAGGGATGACTCCTCCCTTCCCAGCTTGGATGGAGGTGTCCAAGGCATCTTGAGGTGGGTCCTGTCCTCACCACTTAGCTCCATAGTCCTCCCAGCATCCTGAAGGACACCAGCATGCCATACTGGTTGGGTTGAGGAGGAGGCAAGGCCTGAGAAGACCGTCCTCATCCTGCTTCCCTTGCAAATCCCGGTCTCCTGTTCCCAGGGGTACTGCTCCCCTCTGCAGCTCTGCTCGACGGAGGGAGGAAAGGGGTTCCATAGCAGAGCTGTCCACCCAGCCTTGGAGAGATCCTGCTCTTATCCCACTTTTCATACTGACCCTGAGTATCACTCATTGGCCATTGCCCAAGAGATGCTGATGGCAAGGTGGTCCAGGGCTTAACCCAGTGCTTCCACGCTGCTCACTGCAGCCCCTCCTGGTCCCAAACACCCTAAATCCCATCAGGAACCCACGAGCTTTTGAATCCCAGGGTTGTGCTGCTGTGAGTCCCTAGCTGGGTCAGGCTCTGTAGGAGATGGAGGTGACCAAGGCTCATGAGCAAAGTTTTGGAGCCTCTCAAGGCTGGGGGACAGAGGACATCATGCTTTGGGGGTTCCTTGTGTAGACCTGCCCTGTTCCCCACTCTGCCATGGGAACGCACTGGGTTGGATCAGACCCAGGGGGACTGGGGTGCAAAATCTGCTGGGACCCAGCATTGTGTGGTCCCTCTGAAGGGGGAAGCCCCCTGCTGCAGGATGCCACTGATCTCCATATTTACAGGGGTTGAAAAAAATGCATATTGAGGGGGTGGGAAAAGAGATGGGGATCCCGATGCCTTCACTTCCCCCCAGGGTTACATGAAGCCACTGAAGCAGCCGGAGAACTCGCTGTTGTGTGACCCATCATTGGTGGACGAGATCTTCGACCAAATCCCCGAGCTGCTGGAGCACCACGAGCAGTTCCTGGAGCAGATCCATGACTGCGTGCAGAATTGGCATGAGAAGCAGAAAGTGGGCGACCTCCTGGTGCAGTCGGTAGGTCCTGGCGGGGTTGATTTTCCCGGGGGGAACCCAGGCGTGCCCGCTCTCGGGCCTGGCTCCAGCAGGAGAAGTTTTGGAGCAGGAGGCAGGGGAGTGATTAAAGGATGGGGCCAAACACGCCTGAGATGGAGAACAGGAGACGATCTCCAGGCCTGCCGTCTGCTTAGCGTAACGGCGGGGTGTTGCGGCGACCGGCTGGGTCTGCAGCTCCGCGTTTCTGCCTCGGGAGCAGAAATGTCAGGGCTGAAAAATCGAGGGGGACGGGCGGGCAGCAGGCGAGCCCTCCCCGAGCCAGGATTAACCCTTGGGACAGCTTCTTCCAGGCTTGCCCAGGTCCTATCCCATTTCCCCCACCCCCGGCTCTTTTTCCCCTCCCAGTTCTCCAAGGACGTGCTGGTGAACATCTACTCTGCCTACATCGATAACTTCCTCAACGCTAAGGATGCTGTCAGGATCGCCAAGGAAGCCCGGCCAGCGTTCATGAAGTTCCTGGAGGTGAGTCCTTGTTCCTCTCCCCATAGATGCTGGCCAATGTCCAGAACCACCTGCAAGGCTTCTGATGAGGCTGGGTGAGGGTTAATGGGAATAAACTGGTAATGTGTGGTCAGACTGGGATTTTCCCCCCCCACACGTTCTTCTTGGTTTTATTGCAAAGGTTGGGATGAATCGGAATCACTCTGGACGTTGTTAAAAGGAGTCATTCTGACCCAAACGGGTGTTGCTCCAGTTCCTGGGCTGGTGGCACGCGGGGTCCCTGCTGTGTCCCCCCGCTAACAGGCCCATCCTTTGTCCTCCACCAATGTTTTGCAGCAAAGCATGCGGGAGAACAAGGAGAAGCAGGCCCTGTCTGACCTGATGATCAAACCGGTGCAGAGGATCCCACGATATGAGCTGCTGGTGAAGGTGGGTGCAGGCAGTGGGTGCAGGCAGGAGGGCATCTGTGCCATCCCAGAAGTGGGTGAGACCATGGTTCCTCCTCACCTCCACGTAACAGGAGCTTTTAGGGGTCTTGCATCTCTCCTGGCCCCTTTTCCCATCCCTTGACACAAAGTTGGTGTCCCTGGGCTTTCATGCAGCTCTTCCCTCCTGGGGATGGTCACCCTGAGGACTGCCACACTGCTGTCACCCCCAGCATGTCCCTACAGGTGTGGAGGCCCCTTCCCCTCTACCTTTCTGCTGGGAAGTTGGGCACTGCAACGTTATTCTGGGACCAGTTGCACTACCACCTCCTCTGAGCCTCAGTTTCCCCATTCCAGAGTCACTCGCTGGTGCTGAGGATGGTGGGGATGTGCTTTCTGAGAATCACAGAATTATTTGTGTCAGAAGGGACCCTCAAAGATCATCTAGTCCAACCCCCTGCCATGGGCAAGGACATCTTCCACTAGATCAGGTTGCTCAAAACCCTATCCAACCCCACCTTGAACCTTCCAGTGATGAATTTCAGGCATCTGTGCAAGGTGATGATGTGCTCTCAGGAGCTGGTGGCCTCTTTAGAGGTGGCAAAGACCAGGCTGGTGGAGGTCAAAGCTCAAGGCTTTGTTTCTTTGCAAAACCTTTCCTACATTGGGGCTGGTTTCCATCCCCAGCAGCCAGACCAGCGTGGTAGGTCTTTTGCTTGGGGGTGTCATGGCATTGCTGATGTCCAGGCTTTGCTCATGGTGATGTCCTGGACTGTGTCCCTTTGGTAGGACCTGCTGAAGCACACGCCAGAGGACCACCCCGACCACCCTTTCCTCATCGATGCCCAGCGTAACATCAAACAAGTGGCTGAGAGGATCAACAAGGGCATGAAGAGCGCGGAGGAGGTGGAAAGGAATGCCCGGATCGTGCAGGAGATTGAGTCCCACATCGAAGGGATGGAGGATGTATGTATGAGGGTCTTACAGGGGGTCAGTCTTTCCTTCTCCCCAAAATACAGCTATTTCTGCTCTTTCTGGGTCACCCCAGGCTGGGCCACTTGTTTTTTTTCTCCAAGTCCTGCATTCCCCATCATCTCGTGGCCTTTGTGGGCTCTTGAGGGGTTGGGAAGGGCCTGGAGTGCCAATTCTGAGCTGGGGGGCCTCAGGGACGAAACTCACAAGGGTCCTCATTCATGAGCCTCCTTGTCCCCACAGCTCCAGGCCCCACTCCGCAGGTTCCTGCGCCAGGAAATGGTCGTGGAAGTGGTAAGAGCAAGGATAGTCCCTTGTTGCCATCAGGGCCATGGGACTGCACAAAGGATGGGGCACTGGAAAGCTATGATAGAGGGTCATGTCTGTGTGCCCATGGGGAGGCTACAGATGGATGGATGGATGGAAGCTTCTTCAGGGGAAGTTCAGATTGAACATTAGGAAAAGTTGAGGGTGGTTGGTCATTGGCAGAGGCTCCCCAGGGAAGTGGTCACGGCACAAATCCTGTGAGAGGACACTCTTAGTCATATGGTTTGGTATTAGGTAGTCCTGCAAGGAGCAGGGAGTTGGACTTGATGATTGTTACAGGTCCCTGGCAACTCGACATATTCTATGATTCTATAAGGATGGAAGGATGGAAGGATGGAAGGCTGGATGGATGGATGGATGGATGGACAGATGGATCGATGACAGATTGATGGGGACAATATAAAATTCTCCAAGCGTGTGTGGGAAGATAAGTTGGGTTTGGAAGTAGGCCCTGGGCCAGGGGTGGATAGGGAGGCTGGAGATGAAGACTGCAAGGGTCCCAGTGGTTGGTGTTACCATGGCCCTGGTGTTTCCTTGCGAGTGGGACCCTGTGGCTTTGCCTGCACAGCTGTTGTACCCATGTCCCTTTTCATGAGGACACAGCCTGTCCCCATACAGACAGTGCTGTAGGAACCCATCCCACCCCGCAGCCTCCATATGCCAAGGCAGTGCATGGGGAAACTGAGGCAGGGACCATTCCCAGCATCAGAAATGGAGGAGGTGGTGGTGGGGGGAGAGGGGGCGCACATTAACTCCTTGGTGTCTCCCACCACTCCTCAGAAGGCGGTGGGTGGGAAGAAGGACCGCTCCTTCTTCCTCTTCACGGACCTGCTGGTGTGCACGACGTTGAAGCGCAAGTCGGGCTCCCTCCGCCGCAGCTCCATGAGCTTGTAAGTACCACTTGGGGGGCACCCACTACAATTGACCCATGGTATTAGGGCTGTCCTCGCTGCTGGGCTGGTTTTAGGGTGCTGGGGACATGGATGCAGCTCAGCCATGCCCCCCCAACCACACAGGTACACGGCAGCCAGTGTGATCGACACCGCCAGCAAGTACAAACTGCTCTGGAAACTGCCACTGGAGGATGTGGACATCGTCAAAGGTCTGTCACCATCTGCTGGAGTGTCCCATCCCAGCCCAAAAGGCATCCCTTACCCCTGGCTGGTGGGGAGAAGGTTCCCTGAATGATGCCAGGGAGGAGGAGGTTAACACCATGCATATGTTCCCACACAGGTGCCTCACAAGCCACCAACCGGGAGAGCATCCAGAAAAGCATCTGCCGCCTGGACGAAGACCTCAGCACGTTGGGGCAAGTCAGCAAGCTGTCAGAGACCCTAAGTTTTCCCCACCAGGTATGGAGATGATGGCCCTGGTGCTGTTCCCTGGCTGGACACATTTCTCATGGGACCAATCAGGATGTCCTTGGTGGGAAGGAGAGCCTGTGGAAGGGCTGGTGGCCAGGAGTGTCCTCTAAGGGCCCAGATGACCACCAGCCCCAAAGCCACAATGGGGATGGGGCAGCCTCTGAAGGAGGCTTGGGGATGGATTGAGGCATCATCACACACATGGCTAGTGGTGAGCCATCCCTGAGCGCTGAAGCATTGTTCCTGTCCCCAGAACCTGGATGATGTGATCAAGGACCTGATGGCTGCCATCCACCGGGAACTGGCAGAGAAGCAATCCCTCTCCTTCAGCATGGCCTTCCCCCCCAACAAGGTGGAGCTCAGCACCACCAAAGCTGATGGCACCGAGTCCTTCATCTTTGAGTTCCCCAACCCTGATGCCCGGCTTGGCTTTGAGCAAGCCTTCGAGGATGCCAAGAAGAAGCTGGGTAACACTGGGGACCGGGTGGTCACAATAGTGGGCTTGGCATCATGGCCCCACTTTGGTAGACCCCTTTTCTCCATCACTTTTTCATGCCCCAATTTGACTTTTTCCAGCTTCCAGTAAAAACTGCCTGGACCCGGAGTTCCTCAAGGCCATCCCCATCATGAAGACACGGAGTGGGATGCAGGTACTTGGTGGCTGGGTTCAAGCATCCTAGGGGAGCTCTCCATCCTGGTGGGCTTGCTGCCGGATGCCGAGAGCTCCCGAGTCATTCCCGACTGACCCAACTCATCCCACCTTTTGCTCCTTTGCAGTTCTCTTGTGCTTCTCCCAGTCACGGCAGCCCGGAAAGCTCCCACGAGGTTTGGGTTTGCAACAGCGATGGCTATGTGGGGCAGGTTTGTTTGCTCAGCATCCGTAAGGAGCCCACGGTGGAGGCGTGCATCGCTGTCTGCTCCGCCAGGATCCTCTGCATCGCCTCCGTGCCTGGTCTCAAGCGGGCGTATAGGTAGGACATTCCCACCGGCACCGCGGAGCCGGCGGGCGTGGGGTGATGCTGGAGCTGGTTCTTTTCCCCCCTTCCCCTCGTCGCGGCAGGGAGCGTGCCGAGGTGGTGGGAAGCCCCTCCTCGGAGCCGATGCCGGCGCAACAAGAGGATGCGGGGCCGCAGCCGTGCCTGCACATCTCCATCTCGGGTTCGTCGCTGGAACTCTCGGAGCCGGTGGACGGTGGCAACAGGGAGCTAGTGCCCTTCGATAGCGACGACACGGACGATGAGTCCTCGCCCAGCCCCTCGGGGACTCTGCAGAGCCAAGCCAGCCACTCCACCATCTCCTCCAGCTTTGGCAGTGAGTCCCTCCTTAGCAAAACAAAACCCCACTTCTGCCCCAAAATCATAGAATTATGGAGTAGTTTGGGTTGGAAGGGACCTTTAAAGCCCATCTAGTCCTACCTCCTCTGCAATGAGCAGGGCCATCTTAACTCTAGATCAAGTTGCTCAGAGCCCCATCCAACCTGACCTGGAATGTTTCCGGGAATGGGGCATCTCCCACCTTTCTGGGCAACCTGAGCCAGTATTTTACCACCCTCTTTATATCTAGTCTGAATCTCCCCTCTTTTACTTAAAAACCATTACCCCTTGTCCTATTGCAACAGGCCCTACTAAAATGATGGGCAGCTCCATTGTTTTGGCCACTCTGCCTTGCGTTCCTTAAGGAATTCCTCAACTGGAGGTTTTTGGGTCAAAGAAATCCCAGGAAAAGAGATGTTGGGGAGCATCAGCCCAACCTCTTGGGGCTGGGATGGGGCTAGTGGCTTTGAGTAAAACCTAGGGTGTTTGAGGCCACCAAAGCATCCCTTCATCCTCCCTCAGGCTTGACACCCATGCTCTCTTCCCCATCATTTTAGTACGTGTTGGGTGGTCCCGTTCTGATCCATTCCTTCCTCTTCCTCCTCTGCAGATGAAGAGATCTCGAGCTGCAAGGAGGCAACAGCGGAGACGACGAGCTCGGAGGAAGAGCAAGAACCTGGCTTCATGCCCATCACCGGCACTTATGTCCAGAACCGGCACGGTGAGAGCCCCACGGATGGGCGAGCCCTGCGCCGCTCCAGCCGTGGCTCCTTCACCCGGGGCAGCCTCGAGGACCTCCTCAGCCTTGACCCTGAAGCCCACCAGAGCTCCATGTGGTTGGGCACCGAGGATGGCTGGTATGTCCCCAGGATGGGGGTACACACAATATGCGGTGGACCCTGATCCCAGGTGAGCTTCAAGCTTTGCTCGTGTCCCACAGCATCCATGTGTACCAGTCCTCAGACAATATCCGTAACAGGAAGAACAGCATGAAGATGCAACACGCTGCTGCTGTCATGTGCATCTTGTAAGTGGGGAAGATTTTTGGCTCCGGGATGACCACAGTGAGGTGGTTTGGGGTGGCTGAGTAGGGCTCTGTGACCGGTTGTCCAAGGGTTTTTCTCCCAACAGGTACCTGGATAACCAGGTTTTCGTGTCGTTGGCCAACGGGGAGCTTGTTGTGTACCAGCGGGAGGCAGGTGAGGCTGGATCAGGGCCATCAAAAGGTGCTTGAGGGGGTAAATGCAGCCCCAAAACAGCGGCTGGTGGGTGAATGCTTGGGTAGCCCCCCAGGGAGGGACACTTGGGGTGCCAGTAGCTTCTCTGCCTCCTTGGGAAGTGAGGGGACATCACTGGAGAAATGCAGAAGACCCCAAAATCAGAGCCAGGAGGAGGTGTGCATCATAGAATCATAGAATGGGTAGAGTTGGAAGGGACCTTAAAGATCATTGAGTTCCCATCCCTCTGCCATGGGCAGGGACACCTCCCAGGGACCTCCTGGTCCCTGCCCACTGCTGGCATCCCCAGGGGACATTAACCATGTCTCCTCTAACAGGGGACCTGGAGATGGGCATCTCCAGCCACTGCATTCCATTGGCTGGATCGAGATGTTTTTTTGGGGGCGTGCTTTAACTATGCACCCTGTTCACACCACCCTCACAGGTCGCTTCTGGGACCCCCAGAACTCCAAGTCCCTGTCCCTGGGCTCGCCAGGGAGCCCCATCACCAAGATGGTGGCAGTGGCAGGGAAGCTCTGGTGTGGCTGCCAAAACCGGGTCATCGTCCTCAACACCGCCACGTTGGCACAAGAGGTACCAGGGTTGATGGCGGGAGGTCGGGGGGACGGTGATGGGCATCAGTGGCTTCATCAGTGGCATTGCCGTGGCTCTCTGTCACCCGCAGCACACGCTCCAGGTGGGACAGGATGGTGGGCGCAGCGTCACCTGCATGGTGAGCGCGGGGACCGGCGTGTGGGTCGCACTGCAGAGCAGTGCCCAGGTCCGGCTTTACCACGCCACCAGCTACGAGCAGTTGGCCGAAGCTGATATCACCCCCCCGGTACACAAGATGCTCGCCGGTAAGTCCCACCGGTGGCAAGGTCTTCGATGGGCAGGGACACCTCCCACCACACCAGGATGCTCCCTGGCCTTGAATCCCGCCAGGGATGGAGCAGCCACAGCTTCTTGAGGCAACCTGGGCCAGGGTCTCACCATCCTCACAGCAAAGAGTTTCTTCCCCACATCTCATCTCCATCTCCCCTCCTTCAGTGTCAAACCCTTCTCCCTCGTCCTAGGGCTCCCCTTCTTCATCAAGAGTCCCTCCCCACCTCTCCTGGAGCCCCTTGAGGGACTGGAAGGGGTTCAAAGGTCTCCCCGAAGACTTCTTTTCTCCAGGAGGGATCCCCCCAAGTCCTTCAGCCTGTCCTCCCAGCAGAGGGGCTCCAGCCCTCCCAGCATCTTTGTGTCCCTACTCCCACAGGGAAATAGGGCAAATGGATAATCCCATGCAGAAACAGGGCATCCCTTGGGCATCGCCATAATCCTACAGGGTTATCAGGAATCTCCTGGGTGGCTGCATAATCCCATGCAAGAACAGGGCAAACCCCTGGGCATCTGCATAATCCCACATGGAAACAGGGCAGCTCCTAGGGGGTGACATAACCCCATGCAGGAATGGTGCATCTCCATAATTCCATAGGGTAATAGGGCATCCCCTGGATCGCTGCGTAATTCCACGTGGGAATAGGGAAACCCTTGGATATCTGTATAATCCCATGGGATAGTAGGGAATCCCTTGGGTGGCTTCATAATGGGAATAGAGCAGCACCTCCGTAGCTACATAATCCCACGGGGAAATCAGGCAGCCCAATCTGGCAGCACCCAAGGGTGCTTTTCCCCAGCACTTCTTTGGGGTCCCTTCCCTGCATCACACGTCCCCCAGATACCCCTGGGAATGGAGCCTGGTGGCACCAGCGGGGTTGACAGCCCGGCAGGGAGGGATACTGATGACTGGGATGCTCGGCAGGCTCGGATGCCATTATCCGGCAGCACAAGGCAGCCTGCCTGAGGATCACGGCTCTCCTGGTGTGCAAGGACCTGCTGTGGATCGGGACCAGTGCCGGGGTGGTGTTGACCCTCACTGTCTCAGCCAAGGCGGCCCCAGCGTTGGTGGGACTCTCCCAGGGTCACACCGGCCACGTCCGCTTCCTCACAGCCATCGAGCTGCCCGATGGCTTCGACGTCCTCTTTCCATTGCCGAGGGAGACGGGTAGGTGGGATGATATGGGAGGGGGGGGCCAACCCTGACCTGCTCTTGGGCTGGGGGGGAGTAGATGGTTTTTTTTATTGGGAATGCTGTCCTGCTGGTGGATAACTGGGAATAGCCTTGAAATGTGGTCGTCAGCATCCCCACTCCATCCTTGCCGTGTTAAAATCCAGGAAGAAAAACTAGGGGTGGGAAGGGGGGAAGGAAATTGGGTGTTCAATTGTGTGCCCCCACCCCAGTGCTTGGGGCATTGCTCAAATGACCTCAGATTTCCCTGGGAGACCTTAATTCCCGTGGGGAAAAGCCATTGGAAAGCCATATGCCAAATTTCATCCAGCCCAGCTTTGAGGTCAGGGTGGGATGGGGAAAAGAAGGTGATGTGCTGGGGGGGAAATGGTAATTGGGTTGGGAGAGGCTAATAACGGAGGGAGGGGTTAATTTGAGGTAGGACAGGCTACTTGGAGGCGGGAAAAGTTTTTGGGGGCCAAGAGATAGCACCTGGGAAAATGGTGGGGACATCTGGAAGATGCTGGTGGGAGGATACTGGGATGATGCTGGCAGAATGCTGGTGGAAGGATGATGCTGGGATAGTTCTGGTGGGAGGATGGTGGGATGATGCTGGGAGGGTGCTGTTGGAAGGATGGTAGGATGATGCTGGTGGGAGATTGCTTGTAGGGTGCTGCTTTTGGGAGGATGATGGGATGATGCTGGTGGAGGGGTGATGCTGGTGGAAGGATGATGCTGAGAGGGTGTTGGGATGGTGCTGGGGGAGGATAAAGCTGGGAGGGTGCTGGTGGCATAGTGTTAGTGAGAGGATTCTGGGACAATACTGGTGGGAGGATGCTGGAAAGATACTGGCATGATGCTGGGATGCTGCTGCTGGGATGATTCTGCTGGGGTGATGCTGGTGGGATGATACTGACAGGACACTGGTGGGATGATGCTGCTGGATGATGGTGATGGGGAACTGGGGAGCCGTGGGGGGCCATCTGACAGCACATCGGGCTTCTGCTCTTGGCAGGGACTGAGAAACCAAGCGAGGCAGAGAAACGAGACCCCTCACGGCCCCGCGCCCCCGCCCTCACCCTCTCCAAACCCAAGATGCTGGTGATCAGCGGGGGGGACGGCTACGAGGATTTCCGCCTGACCAGCAGCAGCGAGACGGTGGGCCGGGACGACAGCACCAACCACCTCCTCCTCTGGAGAGCCTGAATGGCTGTGGCTCCCCC
>VXBJ01005105.1:135207-145306 GCA_013400055.1 Nycticryphes semicollaris
CCACCCGTGGTAGGACCAACCCCATGGTGATGACATCTCCCGTCCCTTCCCAGGCTGCACCTCCTGCCTCAGTTTCCCCCAGCCTGCCGGCACCAGCAGCACCTCCACACAGTGCAGGGGCCAGCCCCGTGCACCCGCTGCAGCCAGAAGAAGTGGCCCGAGGTTCTGCCATCTCTCAGTGCCACCAAGGTCCCCAAACCTGGAGGTCGCCCCGGTGAGGTCACCATCCTCTCTGTTGGCAGGTAAGTGAGTGACCCCATCCCTGGCGTGTCCCTCCTCCAGGGTGGGGACAAGCTGATGTGATGCCCTCTCCCTGCCACAACCACCATCCCCCCACCCTCCAGGTTTCGGGTGTCCCGGATCCCTGAGATGAGGAGCGAGGTGGGGGGCGAACCCCTCCGTGGTCCCCTCCCTGCCAGTAGCGACCCTCGTGGTTGAAAGGCACCTACGGCCCCCCCCGGAGGTGAGTGAGTGTGGAGGGAGGGGGGCAGGGAGTCCTTGAGGCAAGGGGGAGGGCATCTTCCGAGGGAAAAATGGGGCTTCAGGAGGCTGGAGGGTGGGGTGTTAACTCTGTGCACACACACACGCGCCTGGTGATGTGGAGGGCTAGAGCAGCCCATCACCTCCAAACCTCTTCCAGCAGCTGGGGGGGAGGCGGGGCTTAAAAAAATATACGTCAAAAATTCAGCCTGAAGGGGTTGGGAGAATCCTTTCCCCTCTCTCTTCCTCCCACCCACCACATTTAAGGTGCTGGGGGTGCAGGGGTGGGTGCTTTACCTGACCCCTGTCCCCTGTGTATCTGCACACTCACATGCAGCTACACGTTTGTACACCCCCTCTAGCACGCAACAAAACACATATGCAAATACCCATGCACCCCTGTACAGCACATTTGCATACATTTACATATATAGTCATACGCCCACTTATATATGTGCACGCTCCTATACACACACCCCTACAGCCGTGCATAAGCTGGGACACACACAGGGGACACTGAGGCAGGATGGGGGTGTGTGTGTCACACACCTGGCATGGTGTGACATGGCCTCACGGGGTGGGGGGGCATAGCTGCACGTGCCCTTGTGCACACACACACACACACACACACCAAGTGTGAGCGCTCATGGATGGCAATGTGTATGTGTACTTGCACACGCATGTATAGGTGTGCGCACATGGCTGCACACGCACATCCACCTCTGCAGGGATGCACAAGTGCACAGGCAAACCCACCTCTGCACACATACACCATGTGTGCACACGCGCCTATGTCCGTGCACACACATGGATGCAGTCCCACACACACCTGGAGCTCCAGAAGTGTGTACACACGTGCACACATGCACCTGTTTGCACGCTGCCACACATCTATACACATATGCACGGCCGAACCGGCATAAATGCATGTGCAAACCCACCTCTGCATGAATACATGTATGTACATGCACATGTATGTATGCAGCCCTACACACATGGTGCTCTATAAGCATGCACATGCACACAGATGTGCACAACACCTGGTCATACACCTCTGCACCTGCAAACATACACATGGATGAACATGGGCACAGACAAACCCACCTCTGCATCTGTGCACATGCACATATGTATACATATGTATGTGGTCACATATATGTGCAAGCACATCCATGCTTGCATGTGGAGCACTGTAAGTGTGCATACGTGTGCACACGCAGACATGTGCCTGACACCTGGCTGGAGACTGCTGCACATGCATACACATGTATGCAGAGATGAACATGTGCACATACACGCAAACTCAGCTCTGCAGATACATGACACATGTTTAGAGTAACACTCACATGCAAACATACCCATGCTTGCACATGGAGCTCTGTAAGAGTGTGTGCACATGTATGTGCACACATACACACACATGTACTTGTTCATGTGCTGCTGAATGTGCATATACACATATGTATGGATGAACGTTTGCATGAACGCACATAGAAACCCATCTCTGCACATATACATGTGTGCACATGCACATATACACATGTACACACGTGTGTGCAGTCACACACACGTGCAATTGCACCCATGCTTCTATGTGGAGCTCTAGAAGTGTGCACGTGTAAAGATGAGCCTGACACCTGCCTGGACACTGCTGCACGTGAACGCACATGTATGCACAGGTGAACACATGCACATGACAACATACCCATGCTTGCATGTGGAGCTTTGCAAGAGTGCATGCACATGCATCTGCACACATGCATCTGCACACATGTACTTGTTCACATGCTGCTGAATGTACATGTACACATGTATGGATGAATATTTGCACATATACACATACACATGTGCACCTATGTACATGCACACACATATGCACCCAGGCATGTGAAGAGACACACGCTTGCATATGGAGCTTTCTAAGTGTGCATACACACGTGCCCCCATGCACCCGTTCACACACCACTGCACATGCACAAACACATGCATAACTGCATGTGCTAACATACCTCTGCACACATACATACGTGCACACATGCAGTCCTACACGTATGCAAACATGCAGATGGAGCTCTGTCAGTGCTCGCACACTGCTGAACATATAAACATGCATGAACATGTGTATGTACACATGCAAACCCGCCTCTGCACGCATACACAGGTGCACATGCATATATGCAGATGTACACATATGTATGCAGTCACACGCGTGTGCCACAAACACACTTGCACATGGAGCTCTGTGTGTATATGCACAGACATGCATGTGACACCTGTTCACACGTCTGCACGTGCAAACATACATGCAAGCACACGCATAAACACACGTGCAATCCCACCTCTGCACACATACACGTATGTGTATGCATACACATGTGCACATGCATATATGTACATGTACACACATGTATGCAATCACACATGTCTGTAAACACAACCACACTTGCACATGGAGCTCTGTGAGTGTGTATATGCACAGACATGCACGTGACACCCGTTCACATGTCTGCACATGCAAATATACATGCAAGCACACACATAACCACACATGCAAGCCCACCTCTGCACACATACACATATGTACATGCACACACATGTACGCAGTCACATACACATGCAAGCACACCCACACTCGCAGATGGCCCTCTGTAAGTCTATACACATGTATGTGCACACACATGTGTGAATACACATGTATTCCCCCCCTCCCTGGCACCTCCCACAGACACACCCAGAGATGGGCACAGCACCCATGGGTCCCCACCACCCTGAGGGCTGTCCCCTACAGAGGCCAGTCACCGCCTGCCAGCCCACGGGGACACGTGGCCACCCTGTGTTCTAGCTCTGTAGCCACCATCCCAGTCACCGTGTTCCCTCTGGTTCCTGTCACCCTGGGCTCTTGGCAACCATTTGGGGACACCTTGCTCCTGCTTAGCCCATGGCCAAATCCTGCAGGGCCTCAACGTCCTTATGGGAGGGCCTGGACCAGCTGCAGGGGGTGGGGACACCTTGGGGTGTGGGAACAACCTGGGTGGCTGCCCTTCGGACTTGTCCCCTCCAGCATGGGATGTCACTGGGTAGTGACAGCCACTGTGGACCTTGGCCCAGGGTGTGATATTTGAGTGGCTTCTGCCACCTTTAGTGATGCAGAAGGTCCAGTCCAGCCTCACCCAGACCTGTGGTCCATCCTTTGTCCTCCACAGCTGGCACCTGGCCTGGAGACTGCTTCTGGGGGACGGTGAGACCCTCAAAGACCCCATGGCAGGTGATGGAGGACTTTGAGGACCATGTGAAAGGTGTCCCACTTGGTGCCATGAAGCTCTGGAGGTTGCAGCTTGGCTTCTGCTCCTGCCATCAAAGTGTCCACCAGCAGCACAGAAAATGCAACGTCTTGACTAGCTGGTGAGGATTCCCTGTCCCTGAGGTCCAGTGGTGGCCTAATGGAGAGTATCTCCAGGAGCCATGATGCTGCCTGCTGGTGGTGGCCGTGGTGTGGTGGTCTGGAGAGCATCTTCAGGAGCCACAGCGCTGGTGGCGGTGGCCATGATGGAGAGCATGTCGAGGAGCTGTGACACCGGAGCAAAAATCCATTGGAGGCACCACACAACAGAGGACACCACGCAGCCAGGGCGTCATTCCACGGTTACCGTCTGGGTCTGTTGGACAGAAGGCTCTCCAGGAACTTCACGAGCTCTTGATTTCCCTCCATCACCAGGTGCCAACACTCAACATCACAAGCTAATGAGAGTCTCAGGATCATGGGACAACTCCCACCTTACCAACAACCCAACTAGGGCATGGGTTGCACTGGCCAAAGCTGGTTTCCTGCATCCACATCTTCTCTCTTCAAAGTCTCAATCAGTTCAGAAGAACACGGTGGAGATGCTCTGCTTGCCATGAAGATCCCACACTGCTCTTCCCATAGGAGCTGTTTCCATAGGGTAACGTTGGCTTGGCCACGTCAAGGTCAGTGGGACAGCCCACCCAAGGTTGGGTTGGAGACCCTCAAGCTCCACCACCAATCTAGAAATGGGTTTATGGCTGGACCCGGTCACTTCTCCATCACGTCACCACACCAAAAAAACCAACCACCAAACCCTCTTGGGCTCTTTTATTTATTTTTTTTTAATTTTTTTTTTTTGGAAACATTTTAATAGTTATCGAATGTTCTACATCTTACAGTAAATATCATACAGTTACAAACTCTTGGCTGAAATCTGTCAGGGAGATCACGACCTGATCTTCAGAACCAAAACCAGAACAGAAAACAAACTGGGGTGGGGGGTTAGGGTTGGGGGTAGGTGGGAGTGGAGGGGAAACAACCCAAATTTACACTTCAGATGGACAAACCCAGGGCATCAGTTCAAGGCCAGGTTGCCTACACACCTTGGAGACTTAAGACTTGGAAGACATGGTTGCTCTTGGTTTTAAACTTTTTCTTTTCTTGGGTTTGGGTTATATATTTATTTATGCTGAAAAGGGACAATAATATTAAAAAAAAAACCACAAAACCAACCAACAATGAGCTGGTCTGGCGGTCGGAATGAATTAAAAAAATTAATTAAGGAGATAAAAAGGGGTGGGAGCCCGGCGTGGGTTTGCTCCGTGCTACAGGGATGGGAGGGTTCAGGTGGGATCCTGCGTCCCGTTGCCTGATTTTCCCTTCCTCCCCGTGTTTTCCTGACCCTGTGGATCGCTCCTCCCCAGCCAATCCCTCATCCTGACCCCCGCTTCGCCCCAGGGAAAAAAACCAGTTCCCCCCAGTTCCAACCCTTGCAGGAAGATGCCGCGTTGCTGCAGGCGGCCGCATTGCAACAGGATTTTTATTTTATTTATTTTTTTTTCCCCACAAACAGCACAACTGAGCATTTCCAACGGGGAATTGCTGCCGTTAAACCATGTATTTTTTGCTATTCCTGCTTTGCCAACATCCCTGTAACAGTATTTTCTCTGGTTACTAAGGAATCTCTAAGTGCCAGGGTGCAACACGCCAGAAAAACCACCTTTTCGAAGCTCTCCTTCCCCCCCCAAGCTCCTGAACAGGTTTTTTTTTCCTTTTTTTTTATTCTTTTTTCTTTTTTTTTTTCCCCCTATACGGGAATGTGGGCTCACAGCAGAGAAAACATCCAGAGCCTGATCCTGCCAACAGCCCAGCACCCACTGGAAAGCGAAGGGAAGGAAGATGGGCAGAGGGTCACCGCGTTTTGGGGCTGATAAGATGTTCAGAGGGACTGAAAATGTTAACAATTCAAAAACAACAAAAAACCCAACGATCCCAAAAGCTGGATTTATGGTTATGGGTTTATCCAGCAGCTCTTATTGCTATTGTCGGCTGGTTGGGTTTTCCTATAAAAAATAAACCCCCGAACGTGGGGTTTTTCCCCCCGATTTCACACCCTCGGGCTGGACCACATCAAAACCAAATCCTCCTGTGGGGATGCATCCGCCGGGATGCAGGAGTGGAGGGAGGGGATGGCAAAGAGGGAGTGGGAAGGTTGGGGGGGAAGTATCTCTCCGGGAAGATGGGATTCAGGAGGTGGCTGGGGGGAAAACCCGATAGCCTGAAAAAAACCAACCCATCCATCATTAAAACGAAACCCCTTAAATAACACTGGGTGGGTAAATACATCTTGAAACGGCCAAAAGCTGGGCTGGGTTGTTATTATTCCTAAAATACAGGAGCAAATCCTCGTTGGGAGGCTTCAGCCACTTGGAGGCGTGATGGGGACAGGCTCTGAGGGTCTCGTGCAGGTTGGGGGGCCACCACCACTATTCATATGCCCTTTTTTCCTCTCTCCCACCTTTTTCCCTTCCCGCCCTACTCCCGCCTCAATCTTGCACTACAGCTCCTGTTTTAAAGCAAAGATAATGGCAGGGACAGGTTAATGGTCATGGCAGTGGTTTGAGAGTTATTTTCTTTCCTCTTTAGCTGGAAGTTTAATCTTGGAGACACTGGGTTGCCCCCTCTAAAGATGGTTTAACCCCTCCTGCTCTTCTCTGCTAATGCCCAGTGAGATCCTTCACCGTGGGAAGCCCTTTTCCTTAACCAAGGTCGGCCAAGATTTGTTGGAGTGAAATATTTGAGATGCTGGTGGCCCTCATCAGTGTCCCCACCACAAGGGAGTCCCCCCACTGGGCTGTGACCTCCCCAGAACCTTCACTTAAGCCACAACTTGGCCAAGGAAAGGGCTTGCGATCATGGGCTTTCATCCCATCCTCCTACGGGGAAGGAGACAAGGCTGCAGGTCACTGCCAGCATGAGCCAGGGGAGTGAGCATCAAGCCCCACATCCCCACATGGTGGCAGGGAGCATCTCCCCACCATCACGACCCCATGAAGCCACCTTGGGAAGGAGCTACCCAAGCCTCAAGCCACATGGTGGCCCTGGAGTCATGTGGTGGCTCTGGAGCCTAAACTCAAAACACCAACTGCCAAATGTGCTCATCAAAGCCTCTCACCCAACAGATGGCAAATATTTCACCTCTTCACACCCTGGTTGAGTTAATGAGTATTTCTGCCAGGGCATAATGGGATGAAGAGCATCAGATCTATTACTGATCCAAACGAAAGAATTAAAACTAAACCTCCCCATGTCAAATCTCATTAGTGGTAACTCTGAGTGATGCTCCATCCTCTGCTCCAGGAGCTTTCTACACCACTTTTAGTGGGTTTTTTTCCCTTGCCAGAAAAAGCATCTCCTTACAGCCATGGGCCAACAATTCCTAATGCAGTTAAGGGTGAAGGATGCCTTGGCCAGTGGCAGGATGGTGTCTGCTGGTGGAGATCTGCTGGGAAAGATCTTCCTCTGCAAAGCCCAGGCTGTGATAACGAAGATTGTTGGACCCCGCAAGTCATTGTGCTGTTACATTGGCAAGAGCTTACTCTTTTCTATTTGTTTTAATGCTGATACTTAACACGAAGTCAACAGTGAGAGTGAAAAAAAGGATATTTGAGAGGTCTTCAAATCCTGTGATCTACTGGGGTTGGGCTTTTTTGGCCCAAGTTTAACTGTAACGTGCTCCAAACAGTGGAGTATTTCTAAATGCCTCTTTACGTGCTAACCCTTGGCTTTGCCAAGTTCAAGGGGGCAACCCTCTGATTAGTTGCTCTTTTCTTCTTCTTCTCTTTTCCTTTTATATGAACTCAAAGTGCAACCCAAAGTATTACATGGGAGAAATCCACTTTCCTCACCCCACAGCACCGGTGTTTAGTCTTCACCCTCTTTGTTCCCCTTGAGGTCAGGAAGGTCAACTAGAGCTTTGCTAGATTTCCTTTAAAACCAGCAGAACCAACAAAACGACCCCCAAACAGATAGGTTGGTGCCAACACCTCACCTGACAGAACACCCAGGACCAATCAGTGGTAGAAAAAGTCCTCTTGAGTCCCTAAGCTTATTTCTCCCCATCTGGACCACAATCATGAGAAGGAGCTCTAGTAGCTCCTCCCAACCGTAGCAGAAGCC
Source organism: Nycticryphes semicollaris (assembly GCA_013400055.1). Classification (NCBI taxonomy): domain Eukaryota; kingdom Metazoa; phylum Chordata; class Aves; order Charadriiformes; family Rostratulidae; genus Nycticryphes; species Nycticryphes semicollaris. Next base: position 143,150 of record VXBJ01005105.1, read on the forward strand.
AAGCTGGAGATATCACCATGAGCAAGGAGGTCTCACCCAGGTACCAACAGCCTGTCACTTTGCTATTCTGAAAGACCCTCCAGTCTGACTTGTACACCATTGTGTCCTGGTCAAGGTGACCCTCCAGAGCTGGTTTTCACTGCCCTCACCTCCATCTGGAGATGTGATCCTCATATGACCAAAGCAGGGCAACCAACAGAGACATCTGGGTGTCCACACATCTCCTAACCTGACCTCTTTAAAGGCTCTGGATTTGGCTCACTGTGACGACCTCGGAGCCCAGGAGACATGAGAGTTGCAAACATCTCCGTGTGAATGCAACTCTTTTGGCACGCTTGAGGGAAACATCAAAACCCAACAATGCTTTTTTTTTTCTCTTAGGGGGAAAAAATAAGAAGAAAACCCTTGTTTCTATGCTGGGTTTAGGGATAAGGACTTTAAAAGAACTCAGACTGGCCACAAGCATTGTCTGCAAATGAACACTCTCATTGCTGCCATTGAGACAACTTATTGCTCTACTTGGACACCCTGAGGTGGGATGTCACTGGCTGTGGTTGGCCTCACGTCCTCGTGCCCTTGGGTAAGCCAAAACCCCCAGAAACAACCTCAAACCCCACAGCCTCTGCAGGCCCATTGTCTCCCAGTCTGGTCCACGTCAACCATGGATCACCTTCCTTGCTCTCACCTTTTCTCAAGTGTCTTCCATGAGGAAGGCGACGTGTTTATTGCTATTGCTTCCTCTTCCACCTGCTTCTCCATGCTCACCAAACAGAGCAGCTGGCCACCATCCTCCTCTCCAGCCTTTCTCTAGCTTTCCAGGATTTGTGCCTGGATGAATGTTTCTCCTGAGTCTCCAAGCCCAGCTGTAACCCAAAGAACGGATGCCACCATGGAGGCATTGTGGCTTGGTCTCAGCCTTGCCAAAGGTGTGGGTGCAAGGTGAAGCCACCCATCTTTCTCCCTTGCCCTGCCTCAGAGACTCTTTTCCATCAACCAGCCACCCTCTTTCCCCACACTACCAGACTCTGGAGAAGCCCTTCAGACCAACCCCTGGCCCTGGAGAAACTCTTAGAACCAACCCTTGGACATCTCCTTGCTTTCTTCACCAGCCACCCAGCACATCTCTGTCTGCAAACGGTTGCATGCAAGGAAGGAGCCACCGTCTCCCTCACACAGCCCCAGGACATGGCTGATGGAGAGCGTTCTCGTTTTGCCAAGAGGTACAAGATGCTACCAGGGCACGGGTCTCTCCACTGCTCTCTTCCCACCACGCGAGGTCCATTTGCCCAGTTGGAAAAAGCAGACCAAAAACCCGATGGTGACCAGTCCTCCTACTTCCTAAGACAAGTGTGTTACGTCGCTAATTATATTTATATTCTCTTACTCCTACAAAAGAAGGGATGAGTTCAGAATTTCACTGCAGATAATGCATTTATAATCTATCACGACAGCTATCTGGAAGACACCAATTTTCTTGTAATATGTTATGGAAGATTAAATAATTTATATTCTTCAACTAAAAATACCCAAACCAAATTGGAATAAGCCTGCCTACCAGCGCTGTGCTTTTCACGGAGTACCCTGAACATCAACCACTCTGACTAGCCAAAGAAAATCTAGGCTCTCTCCAACAACAACGACAACAGAAAAACAAATGAAAAAGAACCCAAACGAACGAGAAGTGGGGGATCGTGGCACCACTCAGCTGGGCAATGCTGGGAACGCCAATATTCTGAGCTTTCGAATGACAGGACCAAAGAAGAGAACTTTACTATTGCTCAGTGTCAGGATGTGTGTTACACAATTTATGTGGGTCTGGGGAGGAGGAAAGGGGGAGAGAGGAAAAAAAAAAACCAAAAGAAAAAAAAAGGAAGAGGCAGAAGATTAGAAAAAGCAGCTTTTACAAAAACCACTAAAGAATGCATAAAGTGACCCTTGCACTTTTGTTGTTGTTGTTGTTGTTGTTTTTTCTTTTGTTCTTGCAAACAGACGAGGTGCTGCAGTACGGCGGCCGCAGCACCGATGTAAGACTTGTGTAGTTGCATACAATGTTTGACTCTGGATCTGGAAGAGAGCAAAGATATTAAAAATAAGGAGTTAGAAGCAAGGGGTGCGGGTAGGGTCCTGCACCCGGGGAGGAATAACCCCCTGCACCAG
>VXBJ01005105.1:163778-188832 GCA_013400055.1 Nycticryphes semicollaris
AAAAAAAAAAAGAAAGCAACACTATTTCTTCCTCTCATCTCATTCTGTAAATTATTTAATTTAGCACAAAAAGGGAGCCTGGAGCAGACAGCCAGTAAGGAATGCTTCAGCCAACGTGTGCGATGGGGCAGAGGTCCCAGCCTTGAAAACAGCATGGAGAGTCACTTTCAGATTTATTTTTTTTTCCTCCAAATAGGTGAAAAAATGGTAGTTTTTCCAGGTCCCAAGGGTGTTTGGAAGGTTAATTTTGCATTTTGAACTTTAGGACTGCACCCACCCCATGCTTGCATATCAGCCACCTCCTCACTTTAGCAGGCAAGGTGTGGGCAAGAGCAATTGGGTAGGGACCAGAGGACACCCTGCATACTGCATACCGTTGGGAAGCACTGGGGGCCTTATCAGGAAGATTATCACACCTCCTGAAGGCACAACTTGAGCCTTTTGGGGATAATATGACAAGGCTCCACCTGGAAAAGCCTGTTGGACTGCCATCAGTAAGCATCATCTCCTCCCCCTGCCTGTATTCAGCCAGTTTGAGTAAAAAGGTGGGAATTAGAGTCATAGAATCATTAGAGTTGGAAGGGACCTTAAGGATCATCTAATTCCAACCCCCTGCCATGGCCTGGGACACCTCCTACCAGAGCAGGTTGCTCAAAGCCCCATCCAGCCTGGCCTTGAACCCTTCCAGGGATGGGGCAGCCACAGCTTCTCTGGGCAATCTGAACCAGGGTCTCACCACCTTCAGAGTGAAAAAAATCTACCCTCTTCCAATTTAAAACCATTCCCCCTCCTCCTGTCACTTCACTCCCTGACAAAGAGTCCCTCCCCAGGTCTCCTGTAGCTCCCTTCATACTGGAAGGCTGCCCCTAGGTCTCTGCGGCCCTCCACAGGGTCGTGTCCTTCCTGTGTTGAGGACTCCAAAGCCGGACACAGTAGTGTTCAGCCGTGGTTCCTTGAAAAACATGCTTTATTTTGGAATTCTCTTACTTTTAAGGGCATGGGAAATAATCTCCCTTGGGATTTTCTATGCATACCGTCCTGCTCAACCACAGAGCATCACCACTGCAGATAGACACAATCAACCTCAGGTGGCTCTTGAGGACCACAGACTCAGCTTAAAGAGAGGCCTTCACCCTTCTCCACTTGACTCTTCCTCCTCTAAAGGAGTGCTAGGAGGGTCGGTGCTCTCCTTTTCATGCTCCTCCATGGTTTTAGCACAGGAGAACAGAAAGGAGCATGGATGCTACTTGGTTTTCAGAAGGAAAAACCCAAGAGCTCTGCAAAATTGCATCCCAGAAATGAACTGTAGCAGCAGAGCAATGCTGCCATGAGGCAGCTCTGGCAGGAGAAGGCGATGGATCTTCTACATGGTGCCAGTGAGCACCCCTAGGACCTGCAGCACCCTCACATCTGTCAGGGCTCAGCATCCAGGGAAGGACACACAGGGACACATACACCTGCATGGACATGGATGATCCCATCCATTGCAACCAGGCTGATCCCCGCTAACCCCATCCCCAAATAACCCACAGGAGGGGAGGCAAATGGGCACAAAACCACCAAGTAAAACCCCAGAAGAAAAGGTTTATTTACTGAATGCTGCAGAAGAAGCCTGATAAGTTCTGTTCTCGGTCCCGGTGTCCACCGGGAGGTGGAAGGTGCCCTCCGTGGCACAGGAGGAGGAGGTCTGTGGCCAGGCTTGCTTCATCAGAAGTGTAGCTTGAGTGGAGACAGAGAAGAGGTGTCACACACAGCAATGAAGATACAACTTCCCGCGTTTATGCCGCATTCGAACCACTTCACTGGTCTTTTCCTTTCCCCCCACCTTTTAAAGACTCAGGAATTTTTCACCGTGGTTCCTCTGACCCCACTTGCTCCCTAGGGAGTGATAGTATGCACAGAGCATAGCCGCAAACCAGTTACCTACCCCAAACAACTGGTTTCCTGAGCTAAGCAAAACCTGCTTGAAGATCTACATCTGGGAGATGTGGCCAGCAGAGTCAATATCCCTCCCCAGATATCACTGGTGACCTCTGGGCATCAAGTCCAGTAACGGCTGTCCTTGGCCTTGTGTTTCCCAGCTGGGTAGCCCCACAGAAGGTACTTCATGACTTGGTCAGGGTTTGCAAACCTTTCTGCACCCCAAAGACAAGAGCAATGATGTTTTGAACCCCTCCAATGTGTCCATGTCTGCTCAGACTCTTAACTAACCATCTCTGAAGATGCCACAAATCCAAAGTGCCCCAGGGCTGAAAGCTGGGGATGAGTGATTGAGGAGGCCAAGGAGGAATCAGCACTGGTGCCACAGCCACACCAAAGGTCCTAACTTTTGGAGCCACAGCCTATGTCAGCCACACCAAAGGTCCTAATGTTCGGACACTAGTGCTCAGAGAGAGAAGAGAAGCACTGCTGCAGGTCTGTTGGTCCACCAAAAACTCATGAGACCACTCTCCTGGTGTGGGACAGAAATACAGGAGCATGGAGGACACCCAGTGTCAATACTTTACTGGACAGCACAGCAATCCTCAGCTGTGTGGATACGTTTGTGGGTGCAAAATCTGGCTGGTGCTCCACTGTTGGAGATGTGGAAATGTTCTCCTCCCTCACCTTCTTCAGAAGAAAACCAAGAGGTTTGTGGGAAGTGAGAGATTCAGAGGGCAATTTCCCCCCTCCATCCCGAGCACTGATCAGCATTCTGCTCCAAGCCTGTGCCTTCTCCCAAAGGTTTGTGAGTTATTAAGGACTTCTGAACTGCTTTGCTTTATTTTCCATGGCACGCTGCACTCCTGAACATCACGCTGGAGAGATGACTCCCAGTGCTGAGACAGAAACACTCTTTCACCAAGGCTTTTTTCTTTTTTTTTTTCCAAAGTAGATTCATTTTTGCCTCTGGATTTCACAAAGGTTTTAATTTCTAAGACTGATGAGACAATTTATTTTGATGTTACATGAATCCTTCCTCTGAGGTTTCTCCTCTCCACATTAGACCTACCAAAAAATCAAGGTAATTTGGGTCTGAGACGGTTGGGAGCTTGCAACTTACAGCTACGCTTGTTCTTTATATTAAATCATGAATGCTCAGAGAATCCATCACTTAAAAGTACACAAAAGGTGATCCAAGGAGGCTTCCAGGAACATTAATATCTCCTGGTAACAGAGGTTACAATGATTCTATTCTATTCTATTCTATTCTATTCTATTCTATTCTATTCTATTCTATTTGATTCTATACTATGATTCTATTCTATGGTTCCTACAATCCAGCCATGACTATCTGATATCACTTAAGGTCCATCTCCTACCAGCATCTTCTGGATTTGGTTTGGCCTCTTGCCTACGCCGTTCATTGAAAAATAAAGAGCTTTTATTCTTTATCTGTTGGATCCCTGGCAAATAACCATGATGGGAACTGGGCAAGCAACGTGAGCATGGGTTTCTGCAGGACTGGGCCTGGTCCATCTCTCTGCAAGGTGGTAATGATATTCAGGACATATTTTAAGTGGAAAAGAGAAAAATATGAACCAGATGTGCCTGAAGAAAACTCCATTAATTAACTGGAGTACAGAATCACAATGAAAGGACGAAGCAGATGACGCAGTATATGTGGTGTATGTATTTCTTGCTTCCCTCTGCCCATCTTATTTGTGGTGGGTACAGCCTTGAGCCTCGTACAAAGTCTGCAAGAAGACTAATTCCCCAGGTTCCATTACCAAGCGCCTCAAAACGGTGGGAGCACTGGCTCTTAGAAAGCCTTGCAAGGCTTTACGTGATATTCACCCCACCAGACCCCCAGATAGTCCATTAGGGGACTCATTGATGGCCCTAAATAACCATTGGGCACCTATAGAGGATGGCTCAAAGCTACTTATGGGGGGGAAAGACGATGCTTACGCCTCCCCTTGGCAGAGCCACGTTTCCTCCAGGGAGGGCCAGAAGCAGGAATGGGGGGGATCGGAGCCTCCGTCTTTGTCCCACAGCATCCCCACCGAGACCCTTAATTTCCCAGGCAGATTTTAGACATCTCTGTTCTGTTCTGTGAGGGCACCGGAGTAATGGATGGGAAGCATTATCCTCCCCTGCATTATTAATAAATGCAGTTAAAGCATAAACCAGGCTCCGCGCGAAAAGCGTGTGCCCTACTTTCTGGAAAATGAAAAGGCATGCTCTAATGAAGGAAGTTAAAACAAAACAACCATCTTGGGGAGACAGAATGCCTGGGAGGGAACATGCACCAGGCTTAATGAAGACATACCTTTTTACTTTTTTTTTTTTATTTTAAATTGGCACACCTCGTGTCTCTGCAGCAGAGTGATTTCAGGCACTCGTTTTTACATACTCAAAAAGAATTTTCTTTCTTTTTTTTTTCTTTTTTCCCCAATAACACTGTCCTAAATCACCGTGCTTATTGCAAGCCTCAGAGTTTGCAATGTGGGTGTTTTGCAGTGATCTTGTAGCCTGCCTTGTGTCCCTCTAACAAATATGGGAGGGCTGTGCCACCATCCAGTGTGACCTGGACAGGCCGGAGAGCTGGGCAGAGAAGAACCTCATGAGGTTCAACGAGAGCAAGTGTAGGGTCTTGCACCTGGGGAGGAAGAATTCCAGGCACTGATAGAGGTTAAGGGTAGATGTGCTGGAAAGCACTTTTGAGGAGAAGAATCTGGGGGTCCTGGTAGACAGTAAACTATCCATGAGACAGCAATGAGCCCTTGTCCCCAAGAGGGCCAATGGAATCCTGGGCTGTGCAGGGAAAAGTGTGGCCTGTAGGTCGAGGGAAGTCATTCTCCCCCTCTACTCTGCACTGGTGAGGCCACAACTGGAATACTACATCCAGTTCCGGGCTCCCCAGTTCAAGAGAGAGGGGGAACTACTGGAGAGAGTCCAGCGTAGGGCAACAAAGACGATGGAGGGATTGGAGCATCTTCCTGATGAGGGATGCGTTCAAGACCAGCAATTCTGCTGGGACCACACAGCGTCTCATTCTGCAGCGAGGCAGCTAAAAGCTCAACATCTAAAATTCCTTAAAAAAATACACTTAGAATTAGTTGGCTGTACCAGAATTGGAGATTTTAAAAATAAAGCCAACTCCCCTCTGATTCTAAGCGTGTTTGATGGACGGCATGAACCCCAGCAGCGTGTTCTTCTCCACGGCAGGGTTATTTCCAGCCTCCCGTATGACAGCAGCTGATTCAATTTGAGTAAAGGCTCTCTGTACCGATACAGACGACTGGTTTTAAATCAGCCACTGAACCACAGTATTACTTTAACTCAATTCCATTTAACACAGTTGAGGACGCTGCCTGCTCTGTCGCATGTACCCACTGCCGGAATATTTTATGGAGCTTCTTTTCCAAGAGCTGTCTCTCAGAAATTCCTAATTTTTTCTCCTTTCAGGCTGTTGTCCATAGAAAAGTGACCACCGACAGTGGGTGTGATGCTGGGAAGTCCTGAGCTGTGGAGCCCATGCCTGCTTTTCCGGGGTTGTTTAATGTGGCATCTCGCCTGGGGCAGAATTGAGATCTTAATAAATATGATTCAATAAAAAACTGGCAGAGAGTCGCAAGTAGCTTGAAAAAGCCTCTAAATTTAAGAAAGGTCCGAGCCGGGATTGCCTCTGTCGCCTTTGCTCTGCCTCTAAAGCTGTTGTTGATGGATGCTGCCCTTGCTCGCAGCATCACACGGGCTTTTTGTCACCACTGGCTGGCACTTGTGTGTCCCCAGCTGCTCAGCCGCTTGCTCTGAGAAGAGCCGAGTCCATGACAGCATCTTTCCTCACGGCTGCACATGAACAAGCCAAGTGCAAATACAACCATGTGACCCACCTTCTAGATAGGGTGGAAGGCCGTGGATGTTACCTGCCTGGACTTTTGTAAGGCTTTTGACACTGTCCTCCACAGCGTTCTCCTGGAGAAGCTGGAGAATCATGGCATAGACAAGTGTACTCTTCATTGGGTAAAAAAATGGCTGGATGGCTGTGCCCAGAGAGTTGTGATTAATGGGGTGAAATCTTGTTGGTGGCTGGTCACCAGTGGTGTCACTCAGGGTTCAGTTTTGGGGCCACTATTGTTTAATATCTTTATTAATGGTCCGGATGAAGGGACTGATTGCATCCTCGGTAAGTTTGCAGATGACACCAAACTAGGTGGGAGTGTTGATCTGCTTGAGGGTAGGAAGGCTCTACAGAGGGACCTAGACAGGTTGGATCAATGGGCCAAGGCCAATGGGATGAGGTTCAATAAGGCCAAGTGCCAGGTTCTGCAGTTTGGTCACCACAACCCCATACATCGCTACAGGCTTGGGGAAGTGTNTTGGTGCTGGTCTCTTCTCACAGGGAATTAGAGATAGAACGAGAGGGAATGGCTTCAAGCTGTGTCAACCGGGTAGGTTTAGGCTGAATATTAGGAAAGAATTTTTCCTAAAAAGAGTGGTCAGACCCTGGAATGGGCTGCCCAGGGAGGGGGTTGAGTCCCTATCCTTGAGTGTGTTGAAGAGTCCTTTAGATGTGGTGTTGGGGGATATGGTGTAGGGGAGGAATTTGTAGAGTAGGGCAGATGGTTGGACTCAATGATCCCAAGGGTTTCTTCCAACCTGAATGATTGTATGATTCTGTGATTAAATCGCACTGATTTCCTGAGCAGCATGATTGTTTAGAGGGAGGATGGAGGTTTCTGCATAAGAAGAGTTGGGTTGAGGAGCACCAATTTTAATCTAATTTAGGGCAAAGAAGATTTTTGTTCTCAATGCCAAATGACCTGTCAGCTTTCTGGATACCAGGATGATTTCTAATAGCAAAATCATTAAACAGTGGGTTTTTGTTAAGCCTCATAAACAGAGGAATGAAATTGAAATGCCGAGATGGCTGCAAACACTTTCATGCCTGAGCTTTAAGCTGTGGTAACAAAACAGATGTGGCAAGGGGCAGGGGACGAAAAAAATGATCAGAGGATCTTTTTTTTCATTTTAGAGAAAGCAAGTTGGTACAGATTAGGATTGCACTTCAGAAGGGAGCGTCGGGGCGTGAACAAAAGGTTGGCTGACACAAAGAAGACTGAGCAGGGTTTTGGGTTCCCCTTTCCCATCAGGCAAATCTAAAGCAAGAGACAATAATTTCCACTGCTTTAAAAAAAAAATAAAAAATGAAAAAAAAAGATAAAAATCACTAACTCAAGCCTTAATTAATCTGCAGAAGTGTTTGCTGCAAAGAATTGTAGCGATAAAAATATAGCGAGAATCAAAGCATGGGGGAGGTTAAGCATCTTTAATGAGAGAGGGGACACCCACAGCCACAGCCACCAGGACAAAAGTAGGGAGAAATCAAAAGTCTTTGTGTTTTTCTGCTTATAAAAGCCACTGACTAACAAGGTTTGGGGCGGATTATTCCATAGCGAACAATCACGAGGACAGTTCTGAAGGCTGATCCAGCTGTTTTTGGGGAGGAGAGACCAGGACGGATGGACAACCCAGCCCTTGCTGAGTGTGGGGGCTCCTTTCTGCTGGGTGGAGGACATAGTCTGCAGACGCCTCTGAAGAAATGTTGGGGCCCAAGAAGGGGTCCCCAAGGGCTTCCTGCTGCCCATCTGTGCGAACCCCAATTTCCAGGCTTATTCCTCTGTTTCCTTGTTCTCTCCTGGTCTTTTTGACTGTTTCTTCACCATCTGGATTGGGACATCCACTTCTTTCTTGTCTTCGATGGGAGTGCAAGCAACTTCTTTGTTCAAGAGAAGGAGGCTTGTCCTCTAGCCCACTCCAGGACCTACCCTTGTACACACCAGGTTGGTCCCATTCCTCACCATCCTAACCTAGGCCAAGGAAGCAATCCCGTAAAATGTCATCCCAGAGGTCTTCTCTGAGGGTACCTTGACTATATCAGAGTTACTTGAGAGAACATCTACAACCCCCACCTCGGGTTCCTGTTCCTCATGAGCATGGAGGACATGCCAGGTAGGATTCATCTCAAGCTTTCCTGGGAGGACAGAGAGGCATCCATGGGGAGTCTGTCCCCAAAGATGGGCTAAATATCTCTCTGAGGAGGTCTGTTTTCTCCCCACTCAATACAGAGGGACCTGGGCTGGAAGTCTTAGAAATCTAAGGTCTATACATCTAAAAGGGAATGAAATCTTTCCCATATATGGCAATCCCTGCAATTGTTTAAAAAAAAAAAGAGAGAGAATTTCCTAGTAGTGGTTTGCTTTTCTTTTTTTTTTAATTTTTAATTTGGAACATTAAACCGAGATGAAATAAATTCTTTCCAGGGGAATGCATGGGCTTCATCAAGATTTTGTCAAGGAAAGTATTTTGTTTGGAGAGCAACACGGCATTTCTGGGGTTTGTTGTCTAACGAAAAGTCCAGCCTCCCAAGGATGGTGTCTGAGATGTACAAGAAGCAATACAGACTCCCCCAAAATTCCTCATTTTGGAGCGATTTGGTGCTCCCTCTCACTTAGGTGTCCCCTTGGCCAATCTCCCTGCTCAGTGGTGGAGCTGGGGACAAGGGACATTTTGTGATGTCCAGGCCAATATGCAGGAACGCTGCCGTATTTACATCCCTGGCTGAGCAGGGAAGACATTGCCAGCTTCTGGCAGGAAAAACTACTAATAAATTCATGGCTTTTTGTTTGGGTTTTTTTTTCTTTTTTGATGCTATGGAGCTCTTTTTGCTTTACTCTTCCAGTGTTATATCCTTCAGGGGAATTCGAGGGTGGCCGGCACACATCCAGGGGAACAAAACTTGTTTCATATTACACATTAAGATTTTTCAGTGAGAAGAAATGCAGCTAAAGACCTGACCAGAAGCACGTAAATCCAAACAAAACACCACAGATCCCAGAGTCATCTGCAGTAAATGGCTTTATTAAATAACCTTGCAAAACAGCAGTGTGTTTAAACTGTGATGAGGAGAAGATAGCACCAAGAATTTTTGGCAACAAAACCCTCACATTCCTGCTTCATCAGCCCTGGAAAGCTCCCGAGTCTGGGGATCCACTGATTTTACAACAGCCAAGAGACTGAGAACTTGGCAATTTGGAAGAGAAAAGGTTTAGGGAGACTGTCACAGAGTCCGGCTTTGTGTTCGTTACGCAAGCGTCTATTTCACCCCGATGACTACTGAACGCTTGGCTGAAAAGATGGCTTTATTCCAAAGTTTTAAAATCCTACAGCTCCTTGGAGGTGAAGCCTTCAGAATAAACATCTCGGCCAAGCGAAAAGCCATGAAGTCAAAACGAAGGGCAAGATATTATTTTTTTTCCTCTCCAATGTCCGCTTGGAAATGAGGGAGCAAGAGAGGGGGTTTTTTTCAGCCTTTTTCATAAAAACCTATGAAAAAAAAGCTCAGTTCTCATTTGAGAAATGCTTTTCCAGTCACAGTTCAGACACTGCCAATCGTTGCATTTGACTTAGGCGACCACATCTCTTAAAGAAAACACTCTGACAAGACACGACAGCCTGAAAACCTCACAGCTAATAAATAATGTTCTAATCACAGAATGGTTTGGGTTGGAAGGGACCTTCAAAGATCATCCAGTTCCAACCCCCCCCTGCCATGAGCAAGGACACTTCCCATCAGACCAGGTTGCTCAAAGCTCCATCCAACTTGGCCCTGAACATTTCCAATGATGTGGCAGCCACAACTTCTCCAGGAAACAAGATCTCAAGATTGTTATTAAATAGGAGATTTCCTTTTCTCATACAACGTTTCTTTTAATTCACTCTGGATAAAAGTTACATTTTGAAACTGGTACTTAGCCCTTGGGTTTCTATCACCCTTTGTCATGCCAAGAGGCTCCCGACCCCCAGGTAATTTTGCTGAAAGCAGAGAACTTGACCACGCTTGGTCGTTCCAATGGGCTGGTTTCAGTAAAGTACTTAAATGTAGGTTTGAATTCAGTTAAATTATTTCCTGAGTTGGACCTTAAGGGAAGTCTTCCACTCCAAAAAGGAAACCTTTATAAAAGTCTTTTTCAAGTTTGGGCTCGAAAGCATAAAAAAGCAAGTGATAAATTTAGCAGAGCAAATCAAATATTCCTCATTAAGCACAGAACTTCACTAGTCCATGCTGTGGTGAAGACAAGTCCTTGTGGACAGGTGGGAATTAGTCCTTGCCTCCTGCTTCAGAGTAACTTCTCTGTCTTAGAAACAGTGTGGAAGGTCCCCTTCTTCTGGAATAAGAAGTGACCTTCTGTCCTAACCTACATAAATCTTCTACCACTGGCAGCCCCTGCCCATAAGCAATTTCCCCATTCCCCCACCTCACGTAGGTCCACGAAGTGTTCAACCGCAAAGTGATGGATGGGGCATGATGGGGTTGGTATTCATGCCACCCACATGCTTTGATGCCTTTCTCTTCTCCAGCTCTCTCTGGCCAGGAGGGAAGGTCCCAAACCTGTTTGTGTCCTCCTCCATCCAGACCCTTCTCTGCATCCACAGAGCAGTGTAATCAGAGCCAAGGGTTGGGTACGTGCTAGGCCCAGAGTCAACAGTAGAAAAGAGTCAGAAGGGAGGTGTGGAGAAATGGTGCTCAACCACAGGCAGGGGAAGGAGCTTGGCCATCCAGTCATGGGCTTTTATCATAAAAAAACCCATGGCTAATGGAGGAATTCAACTGAGAAATGGTTTCATGGGTGATGAGGGGAGAGAAGCAGCAGAGACAAGGGAGAAGTGAAGAGGACAGACATTGCTGGCTGTGCCAAAAGAGCAGTAAGGCCCTGAACACCAAGAATGAATGGCGGGGGGCAGGTTTCTGTAAATAGAGACATATAATCTGTGCGGGAAACAAGCAAGAGGGAGACAAAGAGGGGGATGACACAGTTAAAGCAGCAGACTGGGAAGATTATTATTTTTTGTACAAGCTCTCTGGAAGGATGGAGGAGAATTTGCCATGGTTGGAGATGGCAGAGAGAGCTGGGCTTCAGGGTAGGGGCTGAGCTACAGAGGATGAACGTGTCACTCATCAGCCTGGCGGGCAGGATGGTTCAGAGGAACCACAAAAGATGATGCAAAAGAGCATGTGGCTGGTGTGAAAAAATGAAGACCTCCCTGAAAAGTGAAGACCTTGTACCCCTGAGTAAGGCTTCCCAGAGACAGATGGGGAGTAGTGGAGAAGCGAATAGAGGAGAGAGCCTGACCAGGCTTTCATGGAAGATGTAAATGACAAATACACCCCAGAGGTAGAAAACAACTGGCCAGACTGGGAAAGCCAAAGGAAAACAAGATTTTATGTAGATGAGTGGAACTGGTGGCATCAAAGGTAAGTAGCACACCAAGGCTAAGGCAGAGGAGTTCCTGAGTTTGGCCAGAAGAACTTGCTGCATCTTTGCAAGAGCTGTTTTAGGGTGGTGCGATGGCAGGAGCTGGACAGAAGACGACACTAGGACAGACCCAGAGTTCGTCAGCACCACAGAACAGAAGGGGACAGTAAAGACATGGCATGGGAGATCCAGACACCAAACAGGACATGGTTTCTGACGTGAAAAGAGGAGGGAAACACAAGCAGAGGGAAGGGGAAGGCAATCTCAGGGTGATAGCATGAGGTATTCAGAAAATATTAAAAGCCCTCAATGAGCAGGTACCACAGTGATGTGGGTTTTTAACGTTCCTGGGATCAGTATTAAGATATGATTCGTGGCTCAAAAGTACTTTGCAACACAGACAAATATTCCCAACAGAGGACGTGAAGTTAACAGGAGAGTTGGGAAGGGAAGAGCTTAACACAGGTCCCTTCCTTGGAAAGTACTGGCTGACAAACATGCAGGAAACTGTTGGGTTGTGTACACTGAGTAGCAAAAGGTAAATCCTCCCTCACACTTCAACGTACCCGATCTCATCTCCATACACAGATTTTTACCTGGGGCGTAGCCGGGGCTGCTGGTTGGATACATGTTTGGGTTGTAGGCTGGGGCAGCGGTGGGATAGCCGGTCGGATAACCTGCAATGAGGAGGAAAAAAAAAAGGAGAAATTAGCCTTTTATTAAGAGGGAGAGAGAAGAAGAAAGCATCTCTGGAAAGCAATAAACAACCTGTGTGAACACAGAGGCCGTCGGCACAGCTGAGAGGTAAAGCAGAGATGTATCCTCAGTTGGCCAGGGTATAGGAAGAACTATAAATCTGCTCTACAGAGCTACACGTGACATCATCAATATTTCATCTTTCTTCCCCTAGAGAACGAGGATGATCACCAGAATGCAGAAGGCAGGAATGTTCATTGTGCTCTGAAGGAAACTACCGAGAAAACGCACATGCTGCATGCAGAATCCAGCCATGAAAAGCAACCAGCACATCTGTATTTGAAAGGTTTGATTGCTCCTTGAGGCCATCGTGGTTCGATCATCATAGCACTTTGCATTCTAACAAGCAGAGCTCAGCACCCAGCCCGAGCCCTCGGTGCTCAGGACTTGCATCAACCAGAGCTTCTTGCTAAAGGGAAGGTAGAGATGTTGCATGAAAACATGCCAGCCCTTATATTCACCCATGGCTGCACAACTGCCATCCCTGGGAGGGACCCAATTACCTGCCAGGCCACCTGGAAGGAACACGCATGGCAGCTCGTACCCTTTTGAAGCCACATGAGATTTTAATGGGCACGTTACAAAAGGTTGCAGAGCACCTTCAATTTTCATCCTCTTCACTCAAATCGGTCATAAGGAGTTCAGGGGAAATCATCTAAGCAGTCAGCTACGTGGAGGCTTGGAAATCACTGTACACCGCAGACCCAAGTCCCTGTGTGCACCCACACACAGAGCAGATGGCCAGCATCAAACTTTTACTTCATTAGAAGTTCCTGTCCTCCATGATATTTAGATAGGCTTGGGTTGGAAGGGACCTTAAAGATCACATAGTTCTAATCCCCCTGCCCGGGGCAGGGACACCTCCCACCACACCAGGTTGCTCCTGGCCTTGAACCCCTCCAGGGATGGGGCAGCCACAGCTTTTCAGGGCAACCTGGGCCAGGGTCTCACCACCTTCACACCAAAGAATTTCTTCCCCACATCTCAGCTCAATCTCTTCTCTGTCAGTTTAAAACCATTACCCCTTGTCCTGTCGCTAAGGTCCCTCATGTAGAGTTTTTCCCCTTCTCTCCTGTAGGCTCCTTCTGGTTCTAGAAGGCCATTGTAACGTCTCCCCGGAGCCTTCTCTTTCCCAGGCTGAACCCCCAAAACTCTCTCAGCCTGTCCTCATAACAGAGGGGCTCCAGCCCTCCCAGCATCTCCGTGGTCCTCCTCTGGCCCCGCTCCATCAGGTCCATCTCCTTCTTATGTTGGGGACTCCAAAGCTGGACACAGCAGTCCAGGTGGGGTCTCAGGAGAGCGCAAACACCACAGACGACAACATTCGCACCTCGGTCTGCCCCATTTTCCTGTTGTTTACCACCCTACCTCCATTTCTTGGAAGTCTTCCTGACTGGAAACAGTAACACTCGACTAACTCCATCCTTTCTTACATGCTCCTGCGTAAATCCCTCCGACAGACCAAAAGGGATCTGTGTTAATCTTCCTTTGCCGGTGGAGGGTTTGGCTTTGCCGTCACGGCCGCTGCCCCGCTTTATCTGCGCATCTCGTTGGCCATGGTCCCAGAGCAGAGCCAACCCAATGGCAGACAAAATGACCCTTGGGAGAGTCTTTCCACGCCAAGCTCCACTGAAGCTGTCTGCTGGTTGCCAACAAAGGCTGGAAAGAGGGAATTAGCAGTCAATTCACACGCTCTCGGGGTGGGTTTTTTTTTGCTTTATTAAATAAAAGTGAAAACGGGTCTTTCCCTCCCCCTTTCTGGGCAGCAACAGAAACACATCACAATCTCTCCCTCCCCTGCCCCAGAGCTCACTGCTCTTCGACGATGAGCAGATTTCTAAAAACTGGCACCCGGCACACAGCCGACTACTGCGTCAAAATTTTGAGGTTCATTTGAATAAATCTAATTCAACACTCATGACCAGTGTACTGGAATAAATGACTGTATGTTCTACCCTCTCATTTTCATCAGTGATACATTTGGCTTCTAAATCAGGTTAATTAAAAATTGCTGTAGTTAATGCTGGATAAGCAGCAGTTTACAGGTTTTTTTTCATTATTTTTTTTTAGGCTACATAAAACTATGTTGTCACCGTACTCAGGAATATATACATCCTTTTAGCAATCAAGAAGCTTCTCAGAAAGTTATTTGCAGATCCAGTGATTGCAAGCAGAACATTAACGATGAAGATCTTAAATCAGAAACATCCCTGCCTACTCTTTGCTTCATTAGAAGATAACTATTTCTTTTCCAGGACATTCATTACTCCAGGGTCTTCCTCCCGTTGCCTGCTCGACCTTGATGATCCCACTTTGCCTCCTGACCAATCTGTCTTGGGATGTTAAACCAACTCCTGCTCATTTCTTGACCACCCCAAGCATATTTTCCCTATAATTCTCCCAGCTATGTTTCTACACAGGATTTTACCTCCTTGGCACTCGGATTAGTAGCCAATGGCTCTGTGTGCTTGCCATGGTTTTGGGAAGTCCCTTGCTCAACAGCTAGAGATGGGATCGAGATGACAGCCTCTTGGGGCACACCAAGAGGTTCTTTGGTCTTTGCTGCTGGTTAATCCCCCCAGATAAATCCTGAATCCTATGAACTGCTGCAGGAGTCCTTAATAATAGCTCTTAATTAGTAGCCCTTAAGTCAACAACCACGACAAACAGAGCCCTGTGTGGTGACACACAGTAAATATTTCATCTGTGCCCTCTGAGATACCACCAGCACTCACACACTATCAAATTCAGCAAAAAACCCTTCTCTTTTACTCGGACCAAAAGTTTCAACATTAAGTTTCTATGTAAAAATACACGCCTGAAATAAATCCGACCACTTCCAGACCACAGGAAAACTGTGGTTTTGGGTAAGTTTTTCCATCCAGCCAAGTATTGAAAGACTTCACGGTTATTTCAGGCAGATGGAGACAACTGTATATTTAGGTCTTCTTTCTCTTTTTTTTTTGGAGGGGGAGGCATTATCTTCTATTTGGTAGGACTGCATCTTGCTGACTGTGGTATCTTTTGTTGTTCTGAAAGAAAGTTATGGCCCTTTGCAGAATAATTGCATTTCAGATAAATACCGTTTCTATCAAGGAAGCTTTTATAGCTTCGGATGCGAAAAGATGCAGCCAGCCCTGCTCTGCTCTATCTTCCACTCCGATCTCATAAACTTTGATAAGTGCTGACCTCCAGCAAGAAAACTTGTCCTTTCTATTTTAAGGGGAAACGGAGATGCGAAAAGGTGCAGGAAAATTAATGTGGTTTGCTCCTTTTTTGGACGTACTGAAAAGATAAGAAAGCAGAAGAATCAGGGGCAATTTGTGCCAGGAAAAAAGGCGCTTGAAAATTCCCAGCGCTCCAAACCCGCTGGGTTTAAAAATACACAAGACATTTTTATACCTTATTGCTTTTTGAGCTGTTAGGATTTATGTTTGTTGGCTCTTCTTTAGCTCCCCAAGTGACCACAAACAAGCTTCCTGAGGAAAGCAAAAGCTAAAATCCCCATGATGATCCCCACATCTTACATCCACCCCAGGGTATAAGACAAAGCCTGGATCCAAGTTCCAGGGATGAGCTCAGGAGAAGTAGCAGCTCCGAAGCATCCAGCATCCCGCTCTGAATTTCCCCCTGAATACCCTAAGAGTTCTCCTGTAAGTCCTTGTTCCTCCTGGAGACCCTGCTCCCCTCCTGCCACGTCTCTTTTGCCCCTTCAACCTGAATCTGCAAAAATAATAGCAAGTTTGGTGGATGTTGAGCACTGCACTGCTAATCTTCATGGGTTTCCTGCTGGAGATACGAAAACAGCAGGAACAGAAAAAAGATATCCTTTGCTTTCTACTTGTGTAGATCTGCACCTGATGGGACTCTGCCTCTGCTGGGTCCGGGGGCCTTATTACAGCAGTGATGCAGCAGGAAAGAAAATGAGATGAAAACCTATTGAAGAAAATTTATTAGATTCCTCACAGAAGAAATCAAACGTCACTCTCTTGCTTTATTTTAATTTAGTATCATCTCCACAATCAATAGGAGTAGGAAAGCCGGTGCTCATTTAATGTTCTCCCCAAGGAAAATCTAGAGCACGCCAGCTCGGAGAAGCACTAACCCAACTGCTTTAAAAATTAGAAGGTAATCACTGGTTGTGCAAAGCGAAGAGCGCACGGGGCTGCATCAAGTAGGTATTTTAAAGCTGCCTTTCATTTTTTCATGCATTTCTAAATGGTTCTAAACCCCATCCTTCCAGCTCTGCTCACCCCTTGTCCTCTTGGTGGCAATGCCGCTTTTGATTAATGGCTTTTAGGCTGCGAGTCCCAGCTACCCCCTCCCTCTTTTTAACGCCCACACCTTTAGGAGATGCACTAGTAAAGGAGTGCACAAAATGAATGAAGAGAGTGGCACACAGAGCTTTCA
Source organism: Nycticryphes semicollaris (assembly GCA_013400055.1). Taxonomy (NCBI): domain Eukaryota; kingdom Metazoa; phylum Chordata; class Aves; order Charadriiformes; family Rostratulidae; genus Nycticryphes; species Nycticryphes semicollaris. The sequence goes on from VXBJ01005105.1 coordinate 180,188, forward strand.
AATGTGTCTGTTTAGCCCAGGCTCCTTCGTGATTATAGAATCACAGAACTGTCACAGTTGGAAAGAACCACTGAGACCACCAAATCCAACCATACACAAAACCACAACCCACACCCTACAGTCTTGGACGCTACAGCATGCCCTGAAGTGTCACATCTACTCGTTTCTTAAATACCTCCAGGGGTGGTGACTCCACCACCTCCCCGGGCAGGATGTTCCAGTGCCTGACCACCCTCTCAGTAAAGTCATTCTTCCTAATATCCAGTCTGAACCTCCCCTGCTGCAACTTCAGACCATTTCCTCTGGTCCTGTCATTAGAGGTCTCCACTCAGCCTCCTCCCAGCTGAACATGCCCAGTTCCAGAAATGTCCCATCCAATTATTCAAGAATAGTTTCTGTTGGCCATTAGCTGATTAGGGCTTAAATTGCTACAAGCAGCCTAAATTAATTTACAAGACAAAATATTCTCCTCTGTTCTTCTTCCTAGCAAGTCTCAAGCAGCGATACACTCCTAATAGCAGCTGTATCACACCAACTTTTACAGGGACAGGTAATCAAGTCATTATTTAAGTGCAAGGCTCTATGAACCACACTTCAGCCCGTTGAACCACTGCCACCGAGGACACCAGCTCATGGTTGCTCAGACACTTGCTGCACCGTCTCCAGAGCTGATTAACTAATAACATCCAATGGACTAAAAAGCTGTTTGGACACAAAACTGTCCATATTGTGTCATCCGCTCTTCCAAGACAGCTAAATTCAAGGGACCATTTTACTACTTTTCCTTTTTAAACCCCTAAAACACCAGTTTGCTTCTGCTGAACAATAGCTTTGAAGCTGCAACAGAGCGCCCAGGAACATCTCTCTTAGGAGAAATGGCTGAGGCAATTGGGTCTGTTTAGTCTGGAAAAGATAAGACTGAGCAGGGATCTGATCAACACCTAGAAATACTTCAAAGGGTGAGTGTCAGGAGGATGGGGCCAGGCTTTTTTCAGTGGGGCCCAGTGAGAAGACAAGAGGTAACGGGCACAAACTGCTACATAAGAAGTTCCATCTCAACATGAGGAGGAACTTCTTCACTTTGAGGATGTCAGAGCCCTGGAAGAGGCTGCCCAGAGAATTGGTGGGGTAGAGACATTCAAACCCCACCTGGAAATGTTCCTGTGCAACCTGCTCTAGGAGGACCTGTTTTGGCAGAGGGTTGGACTAGATGATCTCCGGCATGGGCATGTGGTATGGTCTATTTGTCTCCATTTCGCAGGGTCACCATGTTGACACAACAGGGTCCTGCCTCCTGGGCCTTGTGGAGCTGGGGAATCCCAGTTTCTTGGGAATTAGGCAGGAAAATCAGTAGATTTGCACAGAGCTAAGAGCTCTTCCATGGGACCTTGTGGTGGCATCATGCCATATGTCAGCTTGAAGCTGCTGACTTCACCATGCCAGGGAATTAAGAGACTTTGCAAGACCAGAAAGATATTAAGAAAATGACAGAAGCACCTTTTAGGGCTTACATTACCTTCATTTTGTCTTGCTCAGAGAAAACTTTCTCTCAGACAATTTTTTAAGGTTCAATGTGATTGCAAGCTGTTGGCCAAAAGAGATAACTCCCATTTATTTCCATTCCATCCCAGTTTTATTTCCCAGCTACATCCAAAAGAAACCTCCCAGGCTTTACTGCAGCTGTGTGGGTTGAGGACGCATTTGTATGAGCAAAACTCATCTTGAAAACCAGGAGCAACTGTCCAAAAACATTAGTGAGATAGTTTGACTATTTAAAGCGCATACTATAAATAAACCATAGTGACAGAACTTGACAGACTGTCCATCAATATAACTTCTGGGCAAGAGACATGTGTCATATCCCTTTCCGATATTGAGACGGGTCGCCATGGGAAAGGAGTTCTAGAAAACCGCTTAAGTCACACCGTATTAATGCTCCCTGCAATTATTTCCATCGTTCTGTATTGGACTAATCCAAAGCAAGATACGAACAGCCTCTTGTAATAAAATAAAATTGTTTGTTGCTCCAAAGCCAGTGTAAACCCTAAATAAAGCAGCCAGTACAGTTTTTCTTAAACACTGAACTGTGGCTCCACCTTATCCGATAATGTTCCCCAGGGAAACATTTAGCTGGAAAGATTAAAATGAGTTATGATAGCAGAAGACTGCTAAACTTGAAGGAGACCAAGTAACATTCCTCCTATTCTCTCTAAGATAAGCACTGAAGAACAAGGATTTTCCTTCTTCCTCAAAGGAATCCCAGCTCACCATTGGTCTGCAGCTACAGCTGGATGACCACATCAGTGCTGGGTAACCACTAATATGCCTGTAAAGAGCCAAGCAGAAAAGAATAATGAGGCCAGGGTTGCTGGAAGAGGATGAATCTTTTATTAGAGAAGCTGACAGAACCACAAAAAAAAAAAGAAAAAAAAAAAAAAAGAAACTTTTTCAGGCACAGAAGTCCATTTGCAGCCCCTCTCTCAGGAGAACTTGTCACCATGTAGTTCCTTATGCAGAAAACCAGGTAGTGCAGGAAAAGTGAGTTTCAGAAGTAAATGCTGATATATTCCCTGCGGTGCTTTAGCCATGATGGGCTCTGCATATAAGCAGGAGGACAGATTGTGCCACCAGAACAGCAGGAGCTGCACCGTACCGTCACAGAATCAACTACCCACTTGGACAGGACGGTCCTGCGGAAGATCAAGGGGCAAACATAACAAGGAAAGGCCCATGGCTGGAGAGCAAGCTGAAGTGAGAAGGTTATTCATTACCAACAAGCTGAGCACAAATACCAGGAGACATTTCTTGAACACTTTGTTCAAAGGACAACTGTTGCTGAAGTTACAGCTGGGCTTCAGGAAGGGCCTCATCAACTTAATGAAGATTAACCTACCAGCGACTGATGACAGTATTGCTTTCCTAGCCCCGCTGGAAAAGCTTTCCTCTTCTGAATCACCTACCAGAGGAATAACACAAGGCATGGGTGTATGTTTTCAAGACCTGACTAGCTTCAGTAGGGTCATCCCTTGACCTTGTGGAGACCGACCCCACAGCAGTGATGTGATGGAGAAAGCTGACTTTCCCTCTGAGAAGCTGTGCACACCTTCAGTTTAAAATGTAATGCCTGTTTCCTCCCCAGACAAATTAACTCATCCAACAGTGTTTCTCTTACTCAGGCAAACCAAACATTTCATAAATTCTTCCATAAAGACTCACAAAAGATGGCTGTGAGGCCTTCAGATGAGTTGTAGGGACAGGAAGTAGATCAAGAATGAAAAAGGTAAGGATTTAAATATGAGAAAAAGCCTCTTCATGGTGAGGGTAACTGAACACTGGAAAAGGCTGCCCAGAGAGGTTGTGGTGTCTCCTTCTCTGGAGATATTCAAAACCCACTTGGATGCGTTCCTGTGTGACCTGCTCTGGGTGTTCCTGCTCCGGCAGGGGGATTGGACTGGATGATCTTTCAAGGTCCCTTCCAATCCCTGATACTCTATGACTCTGTGACTCCACAAAACCTCTGTCCTAAAGCAGAGCAGGTAGCTCTTGAGGTGCATTGTGGGAGGGAGAAAGGTCAGTCACAAAGAGAGCAACCACCTGGTACAGGGAAAGTGGGAGAAATCCTGCCATTGGCCAGGGCCCACCAAACCTCTTCCCTGCAGAACTGCCCTCTTGGGATGCCATCAGTAATTGATGTTCTGCTGTAGAAGAGAATCATAGAATCATAGTACTGAGCGTGGTGAGACACTGGAACAGGTTGCCCAGAGAAGCTGTGGATTCCCCATACCTGGAAGTGTTCAAGGACAGGTTGGACGGGGCTTTGAGGAACCCGATCTAGCGGAAAGTGTCCCTGCCGATGGCAGGAGGTTGGAACTGGATGATATTTAATCTCCCTTCGAACCCAAACGATTCCATGATTCTATTAATTGCCTAGGTTGGAAAGGACCTTTCAGATCATCTAATTCAACTGTAAAGAGGTAGGACTAGACAATGTTACTGATAAAAGCATCACAAGGTGAGAAGAGTAAAACTAAACTGCAGGTGCAGAAAAGGCAAAGAGCACTTTTTTATAGATACAAAAATTAAGACCCACAAAAATGAAGACCATTTTTGCACAGAGGGTCAACACCAGAACTTGGATAAGAACTTGATATCCCAAGCTCCCAGAATGGCAGCATATCTGATGCCCAGCACTTCTCAACCTCTCAGCTGAAATCTCTACAGATCTTTGTTGAGGGACCTTGTTGAAACCATTTGGAAATGCCACCTCATTCCTGCAGAGGCTTGTTGACAACCTTGGAGAAGGGCAGGTTTGTGAGGCTTCAACACCTAAATCTAAGGTGTCTAAGTCTTCTGCCCTAAGTCTAAGTTACTTCTTTCCTTCTTAATCTTCACTATTTCCAAAATCTTTCATTGTCTTTTGAAGGAACTATGGTCATCTTTTCTGCAGAGTAATGAGAATGAAGAACAAAACCTTCATCAGGCCCTTAACTCAGCCAATAACCTCAAATTTCAAGATGGAATTGGAGCAATTGTTCCTCTTGCTGCTCACAGTGACTATCCACAGCTCTTTTTTCATCCTGTCCAGAGGTTTCTTCCTCTGTCTTTTCTTGAATATTGTAGAATGCATTTCCTGGGATTCTAACATTTGGAAGGTCAGCGTGAGGGTACGGCAGGTGAGGAGATGCCACAGCAGGGTTTCTGAGATGGCAGCTGAACTGATCCAGAATGACATACTAAAGGGAGGATACGGTAAGAAAAGTGACAGGGTTGCCTTTTTTTTTCTTTTCAGAAAAACTCTGTTTCCCAATGTGTACTCAGAGTCAAATCTGCTCATTCCACCAGCAGAAGTCACCTTCTGCTCCCACTGGCTTGAAGATGCAACATGGTTCGGGGAAAGCAAGCTGGAGCCTCACTCGATTCATGTATCTTTAATGGAATAACTACATATATTCTCAATACTGAATATGCATTTCTGTGTCTGAACTGAGATCTGCACTGAAGTGCAGAGGCTGGAAGGAAAAAAGAAAAAAAAAAAAGAAAAAAGGCTGCTGTGAACTGAGATGAGGGAAGACATATGTGAAGAGAAGGAAGATGGGGACATAGTTTTTCTGGTACTGTTTTTCCATCTCCAAGTGAGTGTTGCCTGGTGCAACTCTGACTCAGAGATGGCTCCACTGTGGTGAATTTTAAAGCATTGTATCCCCCGTGAGATCCCTCCCTAACCAAGGAGGAGGAGACAGAGCATCTTTCTGAACTCAGAGACATCCCTTCTTTTCCAGCAACCTGGAAATCCAACCCACAAACACCAGCAACTCCCTCCAGTTCCATACACAATGCTAAAGAACCTCAAATGCTTTTCAATCCTGAGTTCCCCGTCTCCCCATGATCTTGCAGAGGGCGAGGAGAGCCTCATGCTTTTCAGGAGTGGGCACTCCTGCTCCCCTTCTACTCTGGCAGAGTTTCTATGGCAACTCCAGACGGGTCTTGGAGGGAGGATATCTGGTAGGCTCTTTCTGGAGGAGTTTGTAATGTCGATGCAGGCTGGCAGGAGAGCAACCCCACACTCCCCGTGCCCTCAGGTTATAGGTTATGGCAGGGTATTTACAGTAACTGCTCAGAAAACAGCCCTTTGTGATTTCCAAAATGCACTCGTTCATCTGGCTAATTTCCAATTCAGCCTTTTCAGATCTGTTCTCCCAAGGCAGGAGGGGAAAAAAAGAAACCATTTCAAGCCTCGGTGTTTTGCTCCACATGTAATTTCTGCTCTGAAAGACAGATAGTACGGTGTGTGCAAGACCTCTACTCTTCCAGCTTCCGAAAGGGAACCAGATTCAGTGAGCATCTCTGGCACCTTTTTGGAGTTGCAATGGAGAATTCGCTCCTGTTTCATGTCTACCATCATTCCTTTCTTCTCCCCAGTCGGAGTTTACGATGACCAGGTCCAAAATATTCCTTATTTCAATAACAGCAGCATCTAGAAAGGGCTTCCTGTGCACTAGATACCTCTAGGTGTGTCAGAAATTGTTCTGTTCCCACAATTTTGTAATGTGAAGAACTTTGCAATGTGAAGAAATGGTTGAAAAGGCTGGAAGCAGGAAGGCAAATCCTAGTTTCACAGCCAGAGATGCTAACACAGAATCACAAAATTGTCAGAGTCGGAAGAGACCTCTAGAGACCATCCCATCCAACCCTCTGCCAAAGCAGGGTCAGCCAGAGCAGGTTGGACAGGAACATGTCCAGGCAGGGTTGGAATATCTCCAGAGAAGGGGACTCCACACCCTCCCTTTGCAGCCTCTTCCAGGACTCTGCCACCCTGGACTCTGCCACCCTGGACTTCCAGGACTCTGTTGTGATGACAAAGAAGCTCTTTCTCATCTTTGAATGAAACTTCCCATGGTCCAGCTTGTGCCCACTGCCCCTCATCCTGCCACTGGGAACCACTGAGAAGAGTCCAGCTCCATCCTCCTTCAACCCACCTTGTAAGTATTAATAAGGTCTCCCTGGAGCCTTCTCTTCTCCAGGCTAAAGAGTCCCATCTCTCTCAGCCTTTCCTCATCAGGGAGATGCTCCAATCCCTCCATCACCTTTGTTGCCCTGTGCTGGACTCTCTCCAGTAGTTTGCCAAGGAACAAGCCAGCTTGCCACCAGTCACCCAGAAACTGTGAACTGAGCAGAAGATCACAGAATCACAGAATGGGTGGGGGTTGGAAGGGACCTCTGGAGACCATCCCATCCAACCTTCTGCCAAAGCAGGGTCGGCCAAAGCAGGTTGGACAGGAACACGTCCAGGCAGGGTTGGAGTATCTCCAGAGAAGGGGACTCCACACCCTCCCTGAGCAGCCTCTTCCAGGGCTCTGCCACCCTCAAAGTGAAGAAGTTTCTCCTCAGGCTGAGATGGAATCTCCCCATGTTCCAGTTTGTGCCCGTTGCCTCTTGTCCTGTTACCAGGCACCACCAAGAAGAGGCTGGTTCCATCCTCTTGCCACCTGCCCTTTAGATATTGCTCAGCATCAATGAGATCCCCTTTCAGTCTTCTCCAGGCTGAAAAGCCCCAAGATGACCCTGTTTGGCACAAGACCATCCTTCCACTTCATCTCTCATCATGGCAAGTCTCATAGAGACACAGTTTGAATAGTTTCTGGGACAAGTTGTCATTTTCTGCACAGGAGGGTTTCGACACTGCCTCTACTGGAGGCTTTAAACATTGAGGAATAGATGTCAGAAATGCTTTTTCAGAAAATATGATTTTACAGGATGAACAGCAAGGCGGTGGCCTTGGAAGAGAAGTGACAGCAGGAAGATCCTTGCTCACCACATACTGCTTTCAGTTTTCTTTATTCAAGATGCTTGAATTTAATTTGCCAACGTTAAGCCTACCTCAAAAATGATATTTCTGGTGTGCTGCCAGAGCCAAGGTCCCCAGTGTGACCCGTTTGGTGTCCCTTGGGCATCCCCAGAACATTATCAAGGATTAACACAAAAAACTGCCCAGTAATTAAGTCTCTCCCTACAGCACAAGCATCGTCCTGCTTCCTATTTCTGCTTTTTACACTCCATAGTCTCCTCTGACACTAGCATCATCCTCCTGATTTCACCGGAGCTAGTTCTGCTTCCCAGCGTCAGGAAGATCTCTGCAGACACCAAATTTCTTATTTCAGCTAATTCTAGCAATAGGCACTTCCAGGATGACAGTAACAATGTCACCGAAACAAAACTACTGCCCCAAAGGGCCAGGTTTAAGGGCTGGACTCCACAATTTTCTTTCGTGAGGGTCAGCAAAGACAAAAATTCAAAACGGTAAAATATTTCGGGTTGCAAGAATAAGCCAAGCTTGAGTTAAACTGGGGTTTAGGGATCACAACAACCTTAACTTAGATACCGAATGTTAAAACGCTAATTAACTTTAAAATGTCCATATGGTATTTTGGACATTTTGGACTGAGACCAGCGAAGTGAATTGCTCTCAAACACATTAGCTTTAGACAAACACAGCAGCAGATGGAGCACACGCAGAATATTAACAAACCCAGGTTTTGGGTGTTAAAAGGCTTAATGGGTCTCTCACATGTATTTGGGCCAGGAGATTAGATTCAAATTGTGCTTGGGGGAAGCCGAGAATGCATAATATTTCAACTGGCAAAACTCCACAGCCATGTTTAACAAAAAAAAAAATAAGGCTCTAATGGAAATAAAATCTAATTTCAACATCTTGAAAGCACAAAGGTTCTCTTGGAAAAAGAGGAAAAATACAGGGATACTGCAAAGACCTCTTACCCCGAGGTCTTTACTATTCATCTTCCAGCCAAGAGCTGGAATGAGGTCCCATGGCCACCACACCAGACCCTGGAGAAAGCCACCAGCAGATGCAGCTCCTGCCCAACCCACCAAAAGCCAGGGAGGAAGAGCAAAGGCACTGAAACCATGGGGTTATGTAGCATTTACTACTTCTGGTTCATAAACTGAATTTTTCAATGCTGTTACTTCCAAAATTACATAAACCATGTTCTTTCCCTGTAATCCCTCTCCTAAAAAAAAACAAAATCCCCTCGTTTTAGGAAATGTTCAAATTAGAGCTATGTTTTTGCACCAGCTGTTCTGGTAGAACATCTCCTCAGGAAGCTTTAGAAGGAAAAAAATATGAAAAA
>VXBJ01005106.1:0-17714 GCA_013400055.1 Nycticryphes semicollaris
CCTCACCAGCTCCATTGCCCTGGTAGATCTTTGTTGCCACCAGAAATGAAGAAGGGAGGAAAATGAAGTACGTACGGAAGAACTCGGTGTCTGGCTCCGGATCCTTCCCTGCCTTTCTTCTTTGAGATTATTTATGTTTTGAAGAGGGGAAACGGCGACTTTGATCTGCCCTCGGCACTGGCCACTGAAATCCGTGATATTGTACCACCCACACACCAGCTGGAAGCCAGAAAGAAGAGGAGAAAGGTCCACGGATGCAAATCCTATCACTCGCTCCGTCTCTGGGGGAGAAGAACATAAAGCACGAACCAATTTAAACTGCAGCTCCATGAAGCGTATCCAGGAACACTAAAAATCACGCCCTTGGAATATGTCTAGACCTTACAGAGAAAGACAGCTTATACAAGTGAAAAAAGGATTGAAAAGCTGAGGTGAAGATTGGGGTAAAAATGGGAAAGAAACAGGGAAAAAATGGGGAAGAAATAGGAAAGAGAGCTCAAGACAACAGAAAGGAGACTTGGATTGTGGTTTTTAAAGTGCTTCAAACTAAGAGACTTATGATGCCTGATTGAGGAGTAGGAAAAATTGTCTGAAGCAATTAAACCAGTTTCCCCACTATGGATTTGCCAAAATAGCTGTCTCTGCTCCAGCTGTTGATAACCTGAACACCTACATTGGTAATAATTCTCTTTTATTCATGTTTTTACTTTGCACTAGAAGAAGGCTGGAGATAAAGGCCAGGCAGGATGAGGGCTTTGCTGCAGGTGGAAGAAAGGGCATAAGGGTTAAGTATCCTATTGCATTGCTTAACCAAAATAATGGGTTAAACAGGGGTTGTAATAACAGAAGGCTGTGCCACCATCCAGTGAGACCTGGACAGGCTGGAGAGTTGGGCAGGGAGGAACCTGATGAAATTCAACCAGGGCAAGTGTGGGGTCCTGCACCTGGGGAGGAATAACCCCCTGCACCAGGACAGGTTGGGGGTGACCTGCTGGAGAGCAGCTCTGAGGATAAAAGACCTGGGAGTCCTGGGGGACAACAGGGTGACCATGAGCCAGCAACGGGCCCTTATGGCCAAGAAGGCCAATGGCATCCTGGGGGGCATGAGGAAGAGTGTGAGCAGCAGGTGGAGGGAGGTCATCCTGCCCCTCTGCTCTGCTCTGGAGAGGCCACAGCTGGAGCACTGGGACCAGTTCTGGGCTCCCCAGTTCCAGAAGGACAGGGAACTGCTGGAGAAGGGACAGCAGAGGAGCACAGAGATGATGAGGGGCCTGGAGCCTCTTCCTCTTAGGAGGAAAGTCTGAGGGACTTGGATCTTTTGAGTCTGGAGAAGAGAAGGCTGAGGGGGGATCTGATCAACACCTGGAAATNCATGTTTTCTGTTTTGCAAACCAAACACTCCCATCCAAGAATAAGGTATTATTTGGATTTTCTTAGCAGATACATTCCAGCTAAAAATATCCCTGCAGAGACAACGAGAGAGCAGAGCAGGGACAGGGACTGCAGGAGAATCACTGTTTTCCCAGTTTTTAAGCCAGGAATCAGTCAGCTGAACTTCAATGTGTAGAAAGAAAAAAAAAGAATAAAAAAACCCCAAATATTTTAAATATCATATTCTAGCAGTTTGAAATGAAGAAGCAGAACTGTTTTCCCAGCAACAAACACACAATTTTTTTGCACTTGATTGGTACCAACTAAATATGGGAGGATCTGGGTAGCAACAAAAGAAATAAACACCAGTTTGAACTATTAGAAGAATCTTTTATCATTTAACAATAAACAGAAGGTTCAGTAAAAGTGCAGCCTTTATGACATTAGGCTTGAAACCCAAGACCTTCAGGTCCCCCAGTGAATGCTGAGACTTGATACAGGGGCAATTGGTAAACTATATCCATGCCCCTATGAAATGATTTGGTTACAACTGATTGGTCACACTCCAACCAAGTGCAGAGACAACAAACATCAAGTGAAAGACAGAGTAAAGAATCTTCTGCACTGGGAAATAGTCCTGCCTCCAAAATGCTGTCAAATTAAAAATGGAACCAAACCTTGACAGATGGGGAAAAGGGGGATGATGAAGGCGAGGAAATCAATGGGTGTTTTTCTTTACTGCTCTAGTGCAAAGTAAAAAATGTCTTTATAATTCTACTCTCTGCTTTAATTAGTAGAATTTACTTCACTCGTGCAGAAAAGACACTGCCCTACAGATTTTACCTGCTTTGTGCCACACTTTGAAGACTAAGGTTTGCAGCGGATCCAGCAGAAGCTCCTTGGATAATCTGTTAAGAAGAAAATCACAATTTGTTATGCAAAGCAAGAAAAAAGAGCAAGTGCTGTAAAACACCTCTGAAGATTCAATGCTGTTGTATCTACGCAAATAAATCAGTTTTCTTGTGGAATGATGGGGAGGGAACTGGATGGCTGGATGAGGGGAGAGCAGCAGATGTCATCTACCTTGACTCAGCAAGGCTTTTGACACTGTCTCCCATTCCATTCTCGTTAGGAAATTAAGGAAGTGTGGGCTGGATGAGGGGGCAGTGAGGTGGACTGAGAACTGGCTGTGTGACAGGACTCAGAGGGTTGTAATTAATGGAGCAGGGTCAAGCTGGAGGCTTGTAACCAGTGGTGTCCCCCAAGGGTCTTGGAGGGGTTCAGTCCCAATGCGGTGCAGTCTTGTTCAACACATTCAATGACCTGGACGAGGGGATTGAGTGTATCCTCAGCAAATTTGCTGATGGTACCAAACTGGGAGGGCTGGCTGACATTCCAGAGGGCTGTGCTGCCATCCAGCATGACCTGGACAGGTTGGAGAGCTGGGCAGAGAAGAACCTCATGAGGGTCAACAAGGACAAGTGTAGGGTCCTGCACCTGGGGAGGAANGCATCTCCCTGATGAGGAAAGGCTGAGAGAGCTGGGACTCTTGAGCCTGGAGAAGAGAATGTGAGGGGAGACCTTATTCATGCTGTCAAGTACCTGAAGGGTGGGTTGAAGGAGGATGGAGCCAGACTCTTCTCAGTGGTTCCCAGTGACAGGACAAGGGGCAATGGGCACAAACTGGGACATGGGAATTTCCATTCAAAGATGAGGAAAAACTTCTTTGTGGTGAGGGTGGCAGAGCCCTGGCAGAGGCTGCCCAGGGAGGGTGTGGAGTCCCCTTCTCTGGAGACTTTCCAGCCCTGCCTGGATGCCGTCCTGAATGACATGCTTTGGGCAGCCCTGCTTTAGCAGTGGGGTTGGACTGGATGATCTCTAGAGGTCCCTTCCAACTCTGCCAATTCCGCAGTTCCGGAGGGAACACAACATCATTTCAGCTTTTGCTTATTCAAGAACTTATCTTCCTCTCCTCAAACTTGTGAATTTAAAAGCTTGTACAATAAAACCATGCAGAAATGTAAAAACAGTTTATCTCACAACTCAGAAATACAGTGATAGCAAAGCACTGGGGGTTATGGTTGAAAGCTGTAAGATTTGAAGTTGATTTCTGGGAAAAAAATACACCCTGAAAATTGAAGTATCAAACATAGAATAGCTTTTAGAATCACAGAATTGTCGAGGTTGGAAGGGACCTTTCAGATCATCAAGTCCAACATTCAACCTCACTCTGATAAAAACCATCACTAAACCATGTCCCTCAGCACTAGGTCAACCCAGCTTTTAAATCCCTCCAGGGATGGTGCCTCAACCACTGCCCTGGGCAGCCCATTCCAAGGCTGGACAGACCCTTTCTGTGTCAAAATTTTTCCTGATATCCATCCTAAACCTCCCCTGGTGCAACTGGAGGCCATTTCTTCTTGTCCCATGGCCTGTTCCTTGGGAGAAGAGACCATCCCCCCCTGGCTACACCCTCCTTTCAGGGAGTTGGAGAGAGAGAGAAGGTCTCCCCTCAGCCTCCTTTTCTCCAGGCTCAACACCCCCAGCTCCTTCAGGTGCTCCTCACAAGGCTTGTGCTCCAGACCCCTCACCAGCTCTGTTGCCCTTCTCTGAACACCCTCAACTCTCTCAGCTGCTCCTCCCAGCAGAGGGGCTCCAGCCCTCCCAGCATCTCTGTGGCCTCCTCTGTCTCCGCTCCAACAGGTCCATGTCTCTCCTGTGCTGAGGCCCCAGAGCTGGAGGCAGCACTGGGGGGAGGGTTTCCCCAGAGTGGAGCAGAGGGGCAGAATCCCTGCCCCCACCCTGCTGGCCACGCTGCTTTTGATGCAGCCAAGGATGGGGTTGGCTTTCTGGGCTGCCAGAGCTCATGTTAAGCTTCTCATCCACCATCACTCCCAAGTCCTTCTCTTCAGGGCTGTTCTCCAGCCATTCTCCAACCAACCTGTGTTTGTGCCTGAGATTGCCACGTCCCAGGTGCAGGACCCTGCACTTGGCCTTGATGAACTTCATGAGGTTCACATAAGCCCACCTCTCCAGCCTGTGCAGCTCCCTCTGGCTGGCTTCCCTTCCCTCCAGCATATTGACCATGCCACACAGCTTGGTGTCATCATCACACTTGCTGAGGGTGTGCACTCCATCCCACTGTCCCCATCCCCGACAAAGATATTAAACAGCACTGGTCCCAGTACTGACCACTGAGGAACACCACTCATCACTGGCTGCCACCTGGACGTCGAGCAGTTGACCACAAGCCTTTGAGTATGGCCATTCAGCCAGTTCCATCCCTCAAATCCATGTCTCTCCACTTTGGAGAGCAGGATGTCATGGGAGACAGCGTCAAATGCTTTGCATGCGTCCAGGTAAATATGAGCACGTAGTGATCATAAAACATGGGAACAAGCATTTTTAACTGAGTTACAGGCCTGGTAAGTAGGAAAACACCCCCACACAAATGGAGATGTGCTTTTCACACCTGGCCTGGCTGTCACACATGAGGCCACGGAGCTTACCTTGCCTGTTGCTGAAAATCCCAGACGGGTGAGTCTGTATTTTCTATAACTGAAGTGGTTATTGGAGCATCTGCACCAGCGACAGCGAATGATACACAGCTACTGGGCACTGTCACCTCACGTTCGGTCAGAGGACTCCCTAAAATTAAACACAGATTTGTTAGTAATAATAACAACAACAACAACTAGTACTGTGTCCGGCTCTGGAGTCCTCAACATAGAAAGGACATGGAACTGTTGGAACGGGTCCAGGGGAGGGCCATGAAGATGATCAGAGGGATGGAGCCCCTCTGCTGTGGAGACACGTTTATAAAGATGGAAAGGGTGAGTGTCAGGAGGATGGAGCCAGGCTCTTCTCAGTGACAGCCAATGACAGGACAAGGGGCAATGGGTACAAGCTGGAACAGAGGAGGTTCCACTTAAATATGAGGAAAAACTACTTCCCAGTGAGGGTGAGGGAACACTGGAAGGGGCTGCCCAGAGAGGTTGTGGAGTCTCCTTCTCTGGAGACATTCAAAACCCTCCTGGACACGTTCCTGTGTGACCTGCTCTGGGTGTTCCTGCTGCATCAGGGGGATTGGACTGGATGAGCTTTCAAGGTCTCTTCCAGTCCCTGAGATTCTATGAAAATAGTTCAGGGAACCATAAGCATTTTCTCCCTCATTCGTCCTGAAATAACCTGGGAAAAGGTTTGTGAGAAAACAGATAATGAATTAGCTGGTCTGAGTTAATTGGGTATGTTTGGACTTAAGAGGCAGAGAGTTTATCATCAGAGGAACGCAAGGTCAAGGGATGGAGGGAGATGTTCCCTGGGTGCTGCTGGATAGTACAGATTAGAGCTTGGTGAATAAAGGCTGCAGAAATTATACAATCATTTTCACTTAATTATAGCCCAAAAAGGAAGAGAGATGCTTAGGGCCTCTTCCTTTCTGCATGTGACCCTTCCTCCAGGTTTGGATTCTTGGAGACATGTTGACATTAGCATGATTCATTGCAGTGGTGTACACCATCAAAAGAAACCTCCTTTGTCCCATCAGAAACTTTGCAGTAGCAAACAATGTTGCATCAGGTTTCCAAAGGCTATGAACAGCCTCAAGTTGCACCAGGGGAGGTTTAGGATAGATATTAGGAAATATTTCTTCCCCAAAAGGGTTATCAAGCCTTGGAAGAGGCTGCCCAGGGACGTGGTTGAGTCACCATCCCTGGAGGTATTTAAAAGACGGGCAGACGTGGTGCTGAGGAACATGGGTTAGTGGTGGTTTGGGAAGTGCTGGGTTGATGGTTGGACTCGATGATCTGAAAGGTCCCTTCCAACCTTGAGAATTCTGTGATTCTACTTAAGGGTTGGGTGTCAGGAGGATGGGGCCAGACTCTTCTCAGTTGACAGGACAAGAGGGAATGGGCACAAACCAGAACATAAGAAGTTCCATCTCAACATGAGGAAGAACTTCTTCACTTTGAGGGCGGGAGAGCCCTGGAAGAGGCTGCCCAGAAAGACAAATCAAACCCCACCTGGACATGTTCCTGTGGGACCCACTCTGGGTGACCCTGCTCTGGCAGGGGGGTTGGACTGGGTGATCTCCAGAGGTCTCTTCCAACCCCATATCATTCTGTGATTCTAAAAAATCCATCTGTGGAACACAATATGTATCAGAATTACTTAGACTTTAATTATGGCTTCTATTTGCCTCTTTCAGTTGTGTTAACATGAAATAAAACCCCAAATGTTCCTCTCTGGCATAAGCACCCGGACTGGGAAAGAGCTGATCTTCACAGAGATGTTTCCAGTGAACTCACCTCGGGCCATTTCCTTATTGCTATTTGTATTTTGGCAGCATGCAATGGCCCAAAGACGGATTACTCCAAGTGCTGAGCAAACACAAAGCGATCAAGTCATGCAGTGCTAGAGCTGCCCAAGATAGAGCACCTGATGGTTTAACTGATGGTCCTGATGGTCCACCTAAAGGGTTTAACTCAGCTTTATCCAAGAGACTCATTCGCAACTTGAGAGAAAAACAAAAGGCTCCAGACCTGCTCCAAACCCCACCAAGCCTGGATGAGCTGGGACTGCTCTGCCCTTCCATTGCCCTTCCTCATGGCAGTGCCTGGCAGCCTCCACATAGCACGAATAAACCAGCTTTACAAATTGATTATAGGCTAAAAATGCAAATTTGCAAGAGTCTTTGAGATAAGAGCATCTTGGGGCTAAGCTACTGAGATAATGCTTAACTTCAGAATGTAGCTGGCATCTGTAAGCATACACTGTATTATTTATATTTTGGATTTTTTAAATAGAGATAGGCTGAAGAGTTTAACCTCATGCTTCCCCCATGCTTATACGATGACACAAAGCTCTTGGGGTTGCAACACTATGAAGCCAACTTAAAACCCATCACGGAATTACAGAATGATCTGGGGTTGGAAGGAACCTCTGGAGATCATCCACTCCAACCCCCTGCCAAAGCAGGTCCACCCAGAGCAGGCTGCACAGTGTCCAGGTGGGATTTGAATGTCTCCAGAGACAGACACTCTACCACCTCTCTGGGCAGCCTCTTCCAAGGCTCTGCCACCCTTAAAGTGAAGAAGTTCCTCCACATGTCGAGATGGAACGTCTTATGTTCCAGTTTGTGCCGTTTCCTTTTGTCCTCCCATCCTTTCACTGGAATAAGTTGGAGGATTTAAATTGCTCCACGTGATACCTGGTAAGAACAGAACCCAGGGAAAAAAAAACAAAAACAAAAGGAGTGGAAAAAAAG
The DNA here is from genome assembly GCA_013400055.1 of Nycticryphes semicollaris. Taxonomy (NCBI): domain Eukaryota; kingdom Metazoa; phylum Chordata; class Aves; order Charadriiformes; family Rostratulidae; genus Nycticryphes; species Nycticryphes semicollaris. The sequence goes on from VXBJ01005106.1 coordinate 7,637, forward strand.
GGTGGGTGGGTGGTGGTGATGTTACCTTTTAAACTGAGATGCATCGCTCTTTCCACAAGGATATTGACAGCAACTGTGTTTTCCAGAAATACCGCGTCATCTCCTTGCTGTTTGCCATCGGTGACCTCTGAACCTTTGATTTTCTGACTTTGATTTTCTGACACCTCTTGGCTCAGATCGGGGTTTTTCTCAGTGCCTTCATCTTCGCTGTTGCTGTACTCCTCAGCACAGGGAATTCCGCTGGGCAGAGCAGTGGGAGTGGAAGAAAGGACCACGTGAACACGTACAGCAGCTCCCGCCAGGTCTGCAGCGTTGCATCTGAACAACGGATAAACACCTGCCAGAGAATTCACAAACCATCAGCTAAACAAGTCAGAGAAGGAGACTCCACCACCTCTCTGGGCAGCCTCTGCCAGGGCTCTGACACCCTCAAAGGCAACAAGTTCCTCCTCACGTTGAGATGAAACTTCTTATGGTCATGTTTGTGCCCATTCCCTCTTGTCCTCTCACTGGGCACCACTGGAAAAAGACTGACCCCATCCTCCTGACACCCACCCTTCACATATTGTTCAGATCCCCACTCAGCCTCCTCCAGACTAAAAAGGCCCAAGTAACCAAACTAAAACAGCAGTAAAGAGGAAGGAAACATGACAATGTTCTCTAGAAACTCACCACTAACACTTAGAGTTGTCCTTGACCCCTCTGCTAATGGTGCAAGGTCAACATAGGCAGAGCCAATAAGACGATCTGTATCGAGTGGTCTTTCCACATCATTTTCTTTACCGTAGGCCCACCACACCTGGATTTCTAGTTTCTCCTCTCTGAAGAACCAAAGAAGTCCTTGGCTCCTTCTCAGAGTCACCTTGCTTGCTTTCTTAAAGTTCACCGTAACGTTTTTGGCCTCTTCACTCAATTTAGGCCTCCGAAGGAAAGTCCACGTGGCTTCCTGGTTATAAAGCTTATACCTGAGGTAGCAATAAATGCTTTTACTGAGGTGGGTCTGGCCTGTGAGCAGCACACAGTGGAGTGGCAGCCACACTCTTGGAGTTGAGATGGTCACGGTCACCAGATTGGGATTTTGCTCCCAATCGTCGCTCTCATCCACGCTCTCATGCTGGCTGTTCCACCCCAAGAATTCAGCGGCCTCCACAACGCGTTCTCTGTCCTCCTGATGAGCAAAGGTGACAGAAAGTTCCAGTCCCCCCACGATGGCCTGCATGACGTTTGTGTGGCGTGAAGGCATTAAATCTTCAGACAGTGTAACCGGGTACCAGCCTGTAATACCTGCAGAAGAAAAAAGTCATAATTAGACCTTTCCTACCTTTAAAAACATCAGTAAAGAAATTTTCCACTCTCAGGTTATTAATCAAGGGGAAGAACACGAAGAGTTAATTTCTTGTGAAAGTCTGGAGTTTGTCAAATGATTTCTAACCTGAAAAAGCAGGAAATTGTTAGACCTCAGGAAACCTCAGCGGTAGCTGTGATCCCAAAGGCATTTTACTTTCCCCTTCATTAACAACGCTCATTTTACAGCAAAACTATATCCCACGAATCTCCAGTTATAAAATCAGGCATTTTCAGTTTTTCCCTTCTCCTCTGTTCCCATTTAAAATATACCCCAAACTTCACGTTGGAGAAAACTAGCACTACACTGAGATTAAAGCAGAAATAACCAAGATGATAAGGAAAACGTTATTATTCCATGATATTGCCATCCCAAACTAACATTAGATAGAGGAGATATTTCACATTTAGTTTAGAAAAAGATAATGCAACTGCTTTCTAACCGATTATAGCCTTTGTTTCCAGGTTTGACACCTCAAAAGCAATCATTAGGCCTCCACTGAACACTATGACTGTTGGACTTCCCATCCTAAGGTAGAAATTAAATGGCACTGAATACTAAGGAGGTTGATATTCATTCACAGAATTACAGAATGATAAGGGACCTCTGGAGATCTTCCAGTCCAACCCCCTGTCAGAGCAGGTCCCCCCAAAGCAGGGCCCACGGGAATGTCTCCACGCAGGGTTTGATTTGTCTCTACAGAGAAGGAGACTCCACCACCTCTCTGGGCAGCCTCTGCCAGGGCTCTGACACCCTCAAAGTCAACAAGTTCCTCCTCATGTTGAGTTTGTGCCCGTTACCTCTTGTCCTCTCACTGGGAACCACTGGAAAAAGACTGGCCCCATCCTCTTGACACCCACCCCTGAAGTACTTAGAGGTGTTGATTCAGCGACTATATATCCTACACCCTGAAAACAGACCTTCAAACAACAACCATTGAAGATTGTTTCAAGCAATTACTGTGGCATTTACCCACAACAGCAGCAGTTTAACCTGTGTTACCTGATCTTCTTCTCAGCAGGTCTCTGGTTGGAATTGTGACTGTCCCAAGAAGATAATCTCTTGATGCCCGAGCTGCCACAGTCTCAGCAGCTGGAAAATAAATCATATTGCAACGACAATGAATTAGAACCTAAGATTTAAAAACGATTCCAACAGTGTCTCCTATGAAAGAAAGCTCTATTGCCTCAAGAGCAAATAGCTCAGCTGTCGTACTGAAATCAGTTTTAACCCACAAAAAAAGGACAAAGTCAAAACAAATGGCCCAGCAGGTATCTGCCCAAAATCTGTGAGAAACAGGGGTGGGAACAAAACCTGTGTGTAGGTATTTCCAGTGCAGGTTCATTACAGGACACCTGCTCTACCATCCCTGAATTTGGAGAAACTTTGAGGGGGTATTTCCATAGATGAAAATTAAATAACCAGTGGGGACCCAGCGGTCAGTTCACAGAACCATAGAATGATTTGGGTGGGAAGGGACCTTAAAGACCATCCAGTCCCACCCCCCTGGTGGCAGGGACACCTCCCACCACACCAGGTTGCTCCAAGCCCCCTCCAACCTGGCCTTGAACCCCTCGTCCTATGGCTCCTCTCCCTCATCAAGAGTCCCTCCCCAGCTTTCCTGGAGCCCCTTGAAGGACTGGAAGGGGCTTGAAGGTCTTCCTGGAGCCTTCTCTTCTCCAGGCTGAACCCCCAAAACTCTCTCACCCTGACTTTTCTCCTCCAGGAGTAAAAAAGCAATGTCATCTTTAGGAAACATCATCTTGCAGGAAAGCTGGGGAGGGACTGACACTGAAAGGGGAGAGATTGAGATGAGATGTGGGGAAGAACTTCTTTCCTGTGAGGGTGGTGAGACCCTGGCCCAGGTTGCCCAGAGAAGCTGTGGCTGCCCCATCCCTGGAGGGGTTCAAGGCCAGGTTGGAGGGAGCTTGGAGCAACCTGGTCTAAATTATAAATAACATGCTGTTATGGTGTAAAAGAATCCTGTAAGAGATCATTGGAGGATTTTAAGGAATCATTTTGCTGAACCTCCATTACCTTGTTGATGAAGTGGAGGCAATGAAGGCATGTACATACAAAGGCAGGGTGATAAAAGAGTCAAGCACTAGTACTGTTACTTGCATTAGCTTTTGATTTAAGAGATGACCTTGATCACCTGAAGTCTTAGAAACCTTAATTCTTTGCACAAAGAAAACAGTATCACAGAATCACAGAATGACATGGGATTGAAGGGGACCTCTGGAGACCATCTAGTCCAACCCCCTGATCTGAAGACAGTTGAGGTAATTACATCTATTAGTGATTGCACCAGAATATTCTCTCTTCTAAACTAAAAATTAAGGGGACTGGATCATTCTGCAACAGCATTGAGCCATCATCACCCCTTGTCCTTACCTGACTTGGTGCTCTGATGGTAGATAGAGAAGACAATATTGGCAGACTGCAAGAGTTCTCCCAGAGAAGAGGCTTCTCCACTGCTTTTCTGGATGACGAGGTTACAAGGAATCTCAAGGTGGTGCTGGAACTCTGGGCAGAAAGTACGAGCCACAGCTCGCGTGTTGCGTCTCTCTGCCTCGGGCAGGAAGGAGAAGTGCACAGAGACGTAAGCGTTAACTCCCACCCCTGCGTAGTACTGGACTGAGGGGTTCTTTTGTGCCACAGCCCTTCATTCAGCACGTAAAAAAGAAAAGAAGAAAGAGAAGTCATAAAACCTACAAGGAATCCAGCAACCAACGCAATTCAAGCAGCGTTTTCAAGGCTGCGTGGTGAAAAAGATTGGACAAAACAGTGAATGTTCTAAGTCAAACCAGATCTGAGTTCTGGTTGCTTATTATTTTTCACCGTGGTTTTTGTTTTAGATCAGAACGTACTAGGAACACTGTGCTCTTATCTTTGTCAGGGTCTGAGTCCAAAGGGGCTCAGAAAGTACTCAGCGCCTTTAAAACCATCCCATGCTGTAGAAAAAGCTGGAGGGTGACTTCCCAGAGAACCTGCTCTAAAAGGAAGCAAAAGGCCAAATTGAATTATTGTTACAGATTAGTACTGACAAGGAAAAGGAGGTGAAATCATCTGATGGAATTATTTGCTAGTGAAACAGGCCCAGGTATTACTCAGGCCCTACACCTGAAAGTCTCTTCTCCCCAGGAACAGGCCATGGGACAAGAGGAAATGGCCTCAGGTTGTGCCAGGGGAGGTTGAGGATGGAGACTGGGGACAATTTCTTCCCCAGAAGGGTTGTGAAGCCTTGGAAGAGGCTGCCCAGAGCAGTGGTGGAGTCCCCATCCCTGGAGGGATTTCAAAGCTGGGCAGACGTGGTGCTGAGGGCCATGGGTTAGTGGTGGCTTTGTCAGTGTTGGGTGGATGGTTGGACTCAATGATCTGAAAGGTCTTTCCCAGCCTACATGATTCTATGATTGTCTGAGGAGTGTGAGGTCATTCCACATGTTTAACTTCTCCAGGCACCGTATGGGAGTGATCCTCATCTTACAGAATCTACTTGAATGGAGGATGGATCAGAAGCTCAGCCACACTGAGAAAGGGTCAGTGAGCAGGAGCCATCCTTCTCTTATAGGATTGGCTCTTCTAAGCCTATTCTTTCTTAACTCTTCAAAATCACATATTGGAACTAAGTTGAGGTGATATCACACACTTAGAGCAGTGGCCTTGAGGTAAAAAGGAATATGTTTCTTTTACCACTTAGTTTATTGATGTTTCCACAGTGAAATTCAAGAAAACAAATCTCAGCTGGTTTTTAAATAGCACCAGTAACACCCAGAGCCAATGCCCAAGTAGGTACCATTTATTGGTACCTATTTCTACGCCTTTGGTGTAGAAAAACGTGGAAATACAGAAAAATGTGCCCTTACAGTCTCTAGCCTTCTGCAGAACGAATGCCACCAGACTTTCTTGCAGCTTAAAGGACAAAAATAACCACTGGTGTGTTTTATAAAGTTGTTTTGGCTTCTCATCAGGACCCGGATTGAATCGCGGTCTCTGCAGAAGGAAAGCTGGCCAGTTACAACTGGTTTTAATCTAATGTCTCAGCTTCCAGCCTCCAGATAAAGTTATTTTAAGTGAATTTTTTTTTCCTTTTTGAATTAGGCTTTACCTGGCCGCTGCTTGCAAACCAGTTGCTCTGTGTATCTGAACAGAAATAGAAACAGCTTGAGCAGTTCTTCCAGTTTTCATGGATCGTTGGTATCTCACGCTCACATCAAGCAAACCTGGGTTAAACGTAAGAAAGAAAGGAATGATCAGGTGTTTTATAAAGTTACATGCACTATAATCAACACAAAGCCTACTCTACCCTACAAGTGGGGTTCTCCAGGGGTCAATAATGGGTCCAGTCCTCTTCAATGCATAGATCAATGGGATGGAATGTACCCTCAGCAAGATACAGAACTGGGAGGGGTGTGTGTGACACCCCAGAAGGCTGTGCCACCATCCAGTGAGACCTGGACAGGCTGGAGAGTTGGGCAGGGAGGAACCTGATGAAATTCAACAAGGGCCAAGTGTAGGGTCCTGCACCTGGGGAGGAAGAACCCCCTGCACCAGGACAGGTTGGGGGTGACCTGCTGGAGAGCAGCTCTGAGGATAAAAGACCTGGGAGTCCTGGGGGACAACAGGGTGACCATGAGCCAGCAATTGCATTCTTGGGGGCATCAGGAAAAGCATGCCCCGCAGGTGGAGGGAGGTCATCCNAAGTTCCATCTCAACATGAGGAGGAACTTGTTGACTTTGAGGGTGTCAGAGCCCTGGCAGAGGCTGCCCAGAGAGGTGGTGGAGTCTCCTTCTCTGGAGACATTCAAGTCCTGTCTGCACACATTCCTTTGGGACCTGCTCTGGGTGGACCTGCTTGTGCCCATTACCTCTTGTCCTCTCACAAGATCAGATCCCCCCTCAGTCTTCTCTCCTCCAGACTCAAAAGACCCAAGTCCCTCAGCCTTTCCTTCTAAGAGAGGTGCTCCAGGCCCCTCATCATCTCTGTGGTCCTCTGCTGTCCCCTCTCCAGCAGTTCCCTGGAAGAACACTCATGACTGGTATGAGCTGCCAACAGAAATGAGTATTTTTATTTTCCCCTGGCAGCAAATACACAGATTTTCCACTTTTAAATAGAGAGTGAAAACGCACAAGCATTCCTTACCTGAAGACTGGAGATGAAATTCCTCTGAGGAATCAGTCCTGGGGATCAATGGAAGGTTAAAAGTCTGTATCCCTATTTCTTCACGATGTTGCATAGTCACCATGGCACAGAGCCGGGACAAAGGCAGGGTCCCTTTGCCAACCAGCTGGTCTCTGACATTTGGGTAATAATACCTGGTGAGACACCAAGAAGCAGCATCAATCACATTGTTTTGATGATGAGAAAAGGATCATTATTTCTCTGAAGGCCATACGTAAGTCAACATTAATTTGTGTGTCTTCAAACACTAGTCAGTCTCCTGACAGCGAAGAGATAAAGTGGAGTAAGTGAATTTCCAAAGGAAAAGAAAAAACCAACCAAACAGTAAATGTTCAAGTAGATAATGCTACAAAAATAGCAAGAAACTCTACAAAATATTGGCATCCCCAAAGAAAACAAGAGAAGGATCTGGCATCAAATATTCTCCACTCTCAACTGACACTAATAACCAAAACTGCTTCTTGCAGAACAGATTTAAGGTACCATTTTCTGAGTGTAAAAAGCTTTTTTCATCTCAATTATTGCCAACCGGCAAAAGAATGTTTAGAGAATTTTTCCTGCTCGATAACTGGCTCCTTTCACCCATCACAGCTTAAATTTACCAGCTGCTACCAGTGATGAGTCAGGGTGAGATTAAACCAAAGAACAGTCGTGCTCAGGGAACAGAGTTAAAGCACATTTTTGAAATGGCAGCTACTAACGATTGGTCACTTCAACTGCCCTGGTCACCACCAACATTAACGGAAAAGACACCCAGCACGAAGCAATTCTCATGGGAAGTCGTGAATTTAAAATAGCTTGGTTTGTTTTACTACAGAATGGACACACAATTAGTATAATTACACTTTTCTAACACTACCTGTCTTCACAGTCTCTGCTTTCCCTTATTAGCAACTAGTTTCAGTTGCCAAAAAAACTACAGTGCAAACTTACAGACATGTTATAGCATATTCCCTTGTACTTGGTGACTTCTATTAAGGAAAAAAAGAACCCCACAAAACAATGAAATTATACTGCCAGGGTGCTATTAGGTAAAATTTAGATGTGGCAGGTGTTTAAACACTGCTTTTAGATCACTACACTGATACCAAAGTGGAAGAAAGCAAAGTAAGAGCACACACTTTCTAATGAAGCTGTAAGAGAGAAGAGTGATCAGCACTCCTGGAGGGGAAAAAAAAGCTCCTCAGTCTTAAATGCAGATAATCACCACCAAATGTTGATGAGCTCATCACTTATTATTAAATATCCATCCCACAGCTAGAGATTTTTCAGTACCAGATATGTCTCTATCTCTTGCTACGACATCTACAAAGAACAAGATGTCATTCAGTACCTGCACCAGACTTCAAACTGGATTCCTCCTCCAGTCACTCCCGGTGCCGTAAATGCACCAACCAGGACCCTCTGGACCGGGACATCAGCAGGAACCAACAAAGAATGATGATGTTCGTCGTTAAAGACGGGATCGGGGACGCACAAAGCGGTTGCTGTGCGAAACGCCTTTAATTGGATGCCTGCAAGTCAAGCTGAGTTAGTTAAAAATGGTTGCATTTGGGGGTTTCCACCTTTTTTTATTTGCCATCCTTCAGGAGGCAGGACCCACGGAGCATAAATCTCCTGGCAAAAGGCTTGCTCTTCTGAGCTTCACTTCCCAAATCTTTCACAAGGAATTAACGCGTTCTCGTTAAATTACTGCTACTCCTACGGGGTGAGAACTGCTGTTAGATGTGGCTGGAGTTGCTAGATCCAGATCACCACAAAGTCCTTTTCTGCGACTGCAAGTACTTCAATACTCCTTGATAATCCCAATGATCTAAACCAGGCAAGTCTTCTCTCGGTGTATCCATTAAAATGAACATCTTGAAAGGCTTGTTGAATTTAACTGTGTACAGTCATAGAATCACAGAATGGTTTGAAATGGAAGGGTCCTTAAAGACCATCTTGTTCCAACCCCCCTGCCCTGGGCAGGGACACCTCCCACCACACCAGGTTGCTCAAAACCCCATCCAACCTGGCCTTGAACCCCTCCAGGGATGGAGCAGCCACAGCTTCTCTGGGCAACCTGGGCCAGGGTCTCACCACCCTCACACCAAAGAACTTCTTCCCCACATCTCAGCTCCATCTCCCCTCTTTCAGTGTCAAACCCTTCCCCCTCCTCCTATGGCTCCCCTCCCTCACCAAGAGTCCCTCCCCAACTTTCCTGGAGCCCCTTGAGGGACTCGAAGGTGCTCAAAGGTCTTCCTGGAGCCTTCTTTGCTCCAGGCTGAACCCCCCATCTCTCTCATCCTCTCCTCACAGCAGAGGGGCTCCAGCCCTCCCAGCATCTCCGTGGACTTAATACAACCTTAATATTCCCCATGAATCTGGAAGTGCTCACGGTGGCGAAGCCCTCTAGGATTGTTAACACAAAGGGACCACGTGAAAAGATGCAGAACTAGGTGTTGGAGTTTTTTTTTCTGGGAATTTTCTCATCTGCCTCAGTTGTATGTGGGTCTGAGGAAAGCAAGCCCTGGTTGAACTCTGGAAGCTCAGAGAAATAGAAACCCTCCCATACAAGCAGCAAGAACATCACTAAGCAACACTGAACCAAAGCAACACTCTAAATAAGGATGTATCATAAAAAAATCCCCAAACTTACTGGCCTCATGCAATTCTGTTTCTTGCAATGCACCAGAACCAGTCTCTTGAACTGGGAAATGGTACTGTACGTAGCAGTCAGCCTCTCCCCAGACAGTGGACTGTAAGGGAGTGAGTCCTTTCACACTCTCCACGTGGATCTCAAACACGTGTTCCATCAGGTCTTCCTCTTCTTGGTCAAACTCCTAATAAAACAAAGAAAATCCACATGGAAAGGTTGACTCTTTAGGAGACTGAGGACTGGGAACATGAGATTCTAAGAAGCCTGAGACAGGGGGGGACTTAGAATCACTACCTGCCATTTTCTCCCAGAAGATCACAGAAATAGCAAAAGCCTGCTGCAGGGCAGTAAAAACGGCAATAATGTCAAAACTGGTGAGGGAAAGTGGGTAAGAAAAAGGTACAAATGATAGAATTTTGCAATGAATGTGATAATTTATAACAAAATTGGCTACAGCATCAAAAGAGATTGGGGATTAGATTAGGGCAACAAAGATGATGAAGGGATTGGAGCATGTCCCTGATGAGGAAAGGCTGAGAGAGCTGGGACTCTTTAGCCTGGAGAAGAGAAGGCTGAGGGGAGACCTTCTTCATGCTCACAAGGATCTGAAGGGTGGGTTGAAGGAGGATGGAGCCAGAATCTTCTCAGTGGTTCCCAGTGACAGGACAAGGGGCAACGGGCACAAACTGGAATATGGGAATTTCCATTCAAAGATGAGGAAAAACTTTGTGGTGAGGGTGGCAGAGCCCTGGCAGAGGCTGCCCAGGGAGGGTGTGGAGTCCCCTTCTCTGGAGACCTTCAAGCCCCACCTGGATGCAGTCACAGAATATCACAGAATCACAGAATCTCAGGGATTGGAAGGGACCTTGAAAGATCATCCAGTCCAATCCCCCTGCCAGAGCAGGAACACCCA